>PVJH01025309.1:0-31743 GCA_004026705.1 Nesogale talazaci
CCCCCCCCCCCCTTGTCATGTTGACTTTCTTTCTTTTCCCTCATTTTCCCCTGGGTCTCGTCCAGAGCAACCAAGAGCAGGTGCTGCTGCAGGGGGAAGACCGCTTATATCTGAACTGCGGGGAGACCTCCCAGGGCCAGAATCCCCGGGGCTCCTCCGTCCACCCCGAGCACGCGCCCCAGCAAGAGAAAAGTCCGTTTGCTGAGGGAGGTCTAGAGGCTCAGGGCTTAAGCACTTTGCTTGGACATCGGCACTGGCACGTTGTACAGGTAAGTCTTCCGCTGCTGATCCTTGTTGATTTCCCTGTAGGTAAGCTATTGCCCCAAGCAGATTCCGAAATGTTTCAGCTGTTGCATCAGAAAACTGAGACTCTCTCTAACCTGTGCTATGGTGCGTCCCCTGCTTTCCTGGGTCCTCACCCTCGCACGTCTTCTCTGTCCACACGACCTTTCCTCTGGCTGGAGAGCGTGTCCCCATTCTTAGCGTGCACGGGGTTGAGAAGTAGAAGTGTCTGCTTCTGTCCCCAACGAAGCAAACCTTGGTGTAGTTCTTCAGCCTCAGTGTTGTATAAACGTCGCCCTGTGGCTTGCCCGGGTGGATGCGAGCTCATTTTTGGACAAGAGGCCATGTCAAGTAGAACTCTGTATATCCAGCCTCGCAGTCCGAGTGGGCCCAGGTAGAGTCCCTCGCCGACTTTAGACTGAACCGCTGGCTTGATCAGTCTTGCATTTTGCTGCTAATAATTGTATTTCTTACTTAATCTTGTTCCAAAGTATTTGCTCATTCGAACACTGTAACTTCTCAAATGAACAGTGCCTGTGGGTAATTTGATCAACTAGAAATCACTTCTGAATTTTGATACGGAAAAACATTACTGTGGGGAAGTGAATAAACTCTTTTTCTGAAAGAGCTTGCATTTCAGTGTGTCAAGGATCCTCGTGTCATGCTTTCTCCCCTTGGACATCCCAGGGCCCGCTGTCCGTGAGCGCCGCCTCCTGGGTTTGTAGTCACTCTGCTCCCTCACGTCTCACCTCACTTCTGCTCTGTCCGCTCCCTTGTCGGGACGGCACAGCACCCCTGGATTGTCCGTTGACTCCGAGGGGAGGTAGAATGTGAGACAGGAAAAAGGGTCTTTATTTGGAAGATGGAAGAAAAAACTATTTCCTATACTGACATGTGGTACTCACTGAAAGAGAATGTGTTTAACTTATGTTCTTAAAAATTCATAAAAATCAAATAATGTACAGGCCATGTTATAATTAGTAATGGTTAATAAATAAAACTGCATCCGCTACTTCCTTGACTAAAATTTTCCACTGCTCCCTTCTCTCCTATAGCCATTTCTCTGCTATTTTCATTTCCCCATACTTTGAACTATTCATTCTCCACTGACCTAGCGTCAATGCCAGTTCTGCCTAGCCAGGTCTGTGTTACCCGAGAGCCAAGTAGAGCAGAGGATCCAAGAAGGTAGGTTTGCAACTCAAGAAAACATGCATTTTCCTGCTGCTCAGAAATTCAGTGCTTCTCGGTGATCCATGAAGCATCCCAATAAGGCACGTAGGCGCTGGTTTTAGGAGTTTAGAAAAAGTAGTTACTAGCCCAAGTCTCCTGCCAGCCTTCGCTTTAGGCAGCTAAAGTTATTTGGGAAGTGGACTTAGGTTACCTCTGGCTTTACAAACCATTTGTATTCTTCTTTTTTCAGTTTTCAGAACACTATTAAAAATAACGCTCCAACTGTACCCCGAAATCTTTATTAAGTGGACTCAGAAAGGTTGTGGAGCTAGACGGACTTAGAACTCCTCTCAAACTAGTTTCTCTGCAGGAGAAAACCGAGGCTCCCAGTCATTAGGTGGCCTGCGCAAGGTCACACGGAGCTGCAAGGTGACAGCATCGTACTCTCCACCACATAAAATCTGTTTTAAAACTGAGCTTCACAGTGTGGCGCAGAGTCACTGCCGGCACTGGGCTGAAACCGCGAACTTGCCCGTTTCTGAGTTGGAGTTTCCTGGCACTGCCTGCTGCCGTTGAGCAGCTTCCAACCCACAGCGCCCCCTGTGGGCCTTCCAAGACCAGGAGAGCAAATAGCCTCGTCTTTGTCCCATGGAGCAGTTGATGGGTTTGAACCTATAACCTTGTACTAAGCGCACAGCCCAGCAGTGCCACCAGGACTGGCACTGCAACCCTTCTTTCAGTGTCACAGTGGGCAGCTGTGATCAAGCTACTGCTTTATCTCCAGGCCCTGACCTTGCTCCTTGAGCCCCTAAAGAAACCTGGGTGGCTGCTTGCAGTTCACTGTCCGGGGAGCTTGGTCGGCGGGTCTGTGCTCGCTCTCTAGTTTCTTCTCTAGAAGAGCCTCATTCCCAGACACGAAGGAGCAGGTACTAGGCAGAAGGTGGCACTGGAGAAAGTGGCTTGCCCACCTTTTGTTTGTTGTAGTTTTTTCCAGCTATAAGTTTCTTTTTCATTTCGAAAGTTGACAGATGGAACCCCGTAATGGGACATGAACAACAAAGCCCCTCTGGCTCTGTGTCATGTGGGACTGCGCTTATTTGGTTTTGATGCTCGACCCTCTGCTGAGAAGGTGCCCGGGGTGTCATTCACGCCGAGGGGCTGGCTCTAGCAGTCAGTCGCATGTGGCTGAGCTTCTCAGAGACTTGAGTGTCAAGCAGCATGTCAGCGTGTCGAGTCCCTTGAGTGACATAACTGGTGAAGTACTCAACTCTGAACCCAAACTTCAAACCCAGCCAGAGGCTCCTGTGGGCAGTCGGCTGCCAGGAGAGCACAGAGTTGAGACAGCACCCAGGAAGGAGAGTTTTCAAAAACTCCTTTGCTCCCAGGCCAGGTGTACTCAGCTCGGCTCATCCCCTGCCGGGCAGCGCCCCCAGCCTAGCAGGGCAAGACAGAGCCAGTAATGGATTGGGGCGATCACGCTATAGCACTTCTTGATGTGACCGAATTATTGCCTTGTATGACGTGGATGAAGTGCTCCTCAAACTGTTAATAAAAATAATAAAGTTAGACGACGCTGGTGTGAGCAGGACACAGGGCTCTCTTTGAATGACTTTAAAAATCGTGGTCTGTCCACGGCCTTTAAGAAAGAGGCAAAGGCATCCATCAGATGGCCTGAGATGCCGTGCCCTGGAAAGGTGGACGTGATCTGGTGGGTTTCTTCACCCCCTGAGAACTACCTATTTCTTCACTTCTCCCCTCACTCAGCGGCAGTGGAGGTGGAACTCACGTCCACGCACTTCATCAGCATCGGCGTGAGCTACTGGCAAAGACCTTCTGTTCTCAGGTCGATCCCAGTGCATCTCAGACAACTGCCGGGGACATGGCTTCCTTTGAACTCCCACCCTGGGTGCAGAAGGAAGCCACTTGCCCTTTGTGAGACCCACCCCTGAGTATGATGGTGTGCTGCAGTTCTGCACTGCTGGCCCCGATGAGGACGCAGCCCACCGTCACTCCATGTTTCTGATTGCAGACAGCGGGGGGAGGGACTCTGGGGCTGGCTTAGCGCCCTGCTGGGTACCTGGTGCAGGCTTACTGGGCACTGTTTACTTCAAGTGAACATGCGTCCCTTCTTCTGCTTCGTAAGACTTTCTCTGAGCACCTCGTAGAAGGCGGTTTTCAACTTTTCCTTCCAAATAGTCACCTCAAGCTATTTCCACACTAACTGCCTATCAGAGTGAACTTTTGCCAATTGGCTTAAATGGCCCATTCTGGCTGTTAACTCATCCCAGCGGGCAGGGTATCAGCTTCTCTTGGACCAAAAGCCTTTCATCTACTTGGATGTGAAATTGACTTAATACATTAAAGACTGGATATTGTAAAATCAAAGAGTTAAAAATCAAGCAACCAAATCAGTGTGAAGGGGTGGGGAAGTAGCCGAGGTATAAAACCCATCTGCAAATTAACACGCTAAAGACCGGATAAACTCGGGATCCATCCGCAATGTGTTAAGAGCTAAAAAATGAAGTGTAACCAGTAGTTTAATGGACAAATTCTATCAGGAGTGACTGTTTTGTTTTCTTTTGTTTGCACATTATCCACAGAACCTTTTGGAAATTGATTGACCTTGGCCTTTTTGTTGTTGTTGTTGGGGGGGGGGCATCACTGCCCTCTGGTGGTGGGAGTAGGAGGCCCAGCCTTGCTGCTGGATTTGAACCTCCAACCCAGTGGACTGCAGTCCTGCACACAACCACTACGCCACCAGGGCTCAGCCCAAGAATCTGATTTCTTTTTTCTTTTTTTTTTTTTTAAGAATCTGATTTCTTTTTCCTTTTTGGGGGGGTCATCACTGCCTCTGGTGGTTGTGGGTGCTGCCCAGTGCTGCTCCTGAAAGCCACCGCTGTATTTGAACCGCTATGCCCGCAGGCCACAGTCCCTCACTCAACCATTTATGCCATCCGCCATCGGGGCTCAGCTGTGCTTGGCCTTTTTAAAAGGGCTTTCTTTTCTTGAATATGTCACCATTTTCTTTGAATAAAATGCAAGAAATTGGAATAAATTGAAGCTTCTCTTCTTCCAGGAACAAAAGGCCCTTGCTTTGTTTTGTTGCTTCTCACACTGTTTTCGACATACAGGGACACAAACTATGTACCCTTATAGGCCGATAAAGCTAGAGTGTCCTTATCTACCTGGCTGTCCCACTAGGAAGTTTTCACATTGTAACTTCTTGCTAGAAAGACACAGAGTACAGAGATAAGCGAATATGTGGAACAAGAGATGTGCTATTTACATTACAAATGAAGAATCGGCCTGTCCAGATGAAGAGTTATCTTAAAGAAGTCAGTTGAACGCCCCAGTATTCCTACATGGTAGCTCAGTCACGTCCTCGAATGTATGTGGATGGTGCATAGGGAGAAAATTAAAGCTAGCCAGGGCTTGTTCTGGAGCAATAATAAAATGGGAGAATTTCCTATGTGGTTCTTTGTACAGGTTTATATTGCTAACATTTTTATAAGCACATGATGCTTTTTTAATCAGAAAAATATAACAGTCATAAAAATGTCTGTTTGAGAGGCTGTTTCAGAACAGGCCAGCCCAGGGAACCCATAGTGTAACGTGGCCCCAGGACTGGACTGTCCTGTGGGTGCTTTTCTGAAGCGTCCCTGTCGGTCAGTGTAAAGAAGGGTCAGTGTGTAAGACTAACCAACCACAGCAACATGGGGAAGAAGGGTGGCCAAAGCTCTAGAAACTTCCAAAGACACGTGGTAGGAGCTGGCCTACAAATGTTAGACCCCAAGGGTTTGCTTGTAATCCCCAGCAACGCGGGGCCCTTTAAGACATCGTTTAGGGACAAAGACATTTGTACTAAGTTGATGCTTTCAGTGCTTTCCGTGTAGATGGGTTTCAAAAGTCTGACCAGCCTGGTGTGTTATTTTCTTTAGATCTCGAGCACCTATCTAGAGAGCAATTGGCCTATACGGGTGAGTTGGATTTTGTTTGGTTCCCTCTACATTGGCGAGCATTTGCTAAAGAAGTTGAACCCTTTAGCCAGGTGTACTGCTAAGAGTAAAGCTCAGCTAGTCAAGTGATTAGCCCGTGTATTGGCATCTGTCATTTTGTCACCTATTAGCTACTGGTAATTACCAGGCTTTACGCTTTGTTGTATTGTCCCTAAGTTTGCAGAGATGAGTTCTTCATTCGTTTCCTTTCGTAAAACAGTTTGCAGCCATCGATCAGCTGGGGCAGAACATCGCGGTCGTCGGCAAGTTTGGCTTTGCCCACTACTCCTCACTCACCAAAAAGTGGAAGCTCTTTGGAAACATTACCCAGGTAGGTCTTTTGAAATTAACAACTAAAGAGCTATAACATGAAGTGTAGCTATGTAGTAAGCCACTATTAACTGGTTTAGAAGACTTACAAAAGAAGTGACAATGAAGTTGATTCTGTTAATGTTCCTGATATTTGATAAAGGCTCTTGGATTGACATTGTTAGTGCATTGTCTTCCTGCTAAGCCTTAACGTGACCAGATGTCCCACTTTTCGGGGGACAGTCCTGATTTTAAACATTTTTTCCCATGCCTCGCGGTGTTTTAAAAAAGTCCCAATTTTTGGAAAAAGTGCACACAACAAGCTAGGGAATGGCAGGAGAACGGGAAGGGAATATACTCCCTCTCCCCTTTCCCCTGGTCAATGGTGTCCCGCCTTACCAATGTTAAAATCTGGTCACTTTATGCTAAGGTTCTGTGGCCTGGGGTGTACACGTCCTTTCCAAGTGGAGTGCCAGTAAAGGTGGTCAGAGTAAATCCCACACAGTTTGAGACCACCCCTGGCTTGTGTGTGAGCGACCGAGAGATGAACCCCCTTCCGATCTGACTAGTATATACATTTATGTGCAGCTGGATTTTGTAAGGAGGAAATGGGAAGAGAGAAGGAGCTTAGTTGATGTTTGCTGCAGACCAGAGACTTCCCAGCACTTTTCCATAGATTGTCTCACTAATCTTGTGAACAGCCAGGGAGGACTGTAGTGCTATGATTTTATAAAAGGATTCAGGATCACCCTGCTGGTAGTGAGAAAGCCACAGTTTAACCCTTGCTCTGTTGGATGTGTGGAGCTCTAAGGGTGCAATGGGTCAAGCATTGGGATCCTCACCGCCAGCTGCCCAGTGGGGGAGAGATGAACCTGTCTGCTCCCGTAAGGGTTGGCAGCCTGGGAAGCCCGAGGGAGCAGTCCTGCTCTGCCCCTTCAGGTGAGTCTGCGTTAGAGTTGACTCCCTGGTCATGAGCTTTGGGGTTTGGGGTTTGTCTTTTTGCCTATCAGATGTGGAAATAGTAAAGAGATACAGTACGCAGCTATGACAAATGATATATTTTCTGTTTTCTAGAAATGGTTATTCTTTTTTTGTTTTGTTTTGTTTTTGTCTTTGTTTTGTTTGTTTGTTTTTGTTTTGGGGCATCACTGCTCTCCGGTGGTGGAAGTAGGAGGCCCAGCCCCACTGCTGGAATTGAACCTCCGTCCCAGTGAGCCGCAGTCCCGCGCACAACCACTACGCCACCGGGGCTCAGCCCTGTAATGGTTATTCTTAAAATAGGGCCTGAATTGCTGTTCATAAAGGCCTTAGAATAATACTTAGTTGAACAGAGAACAGTAGAATGGAAATACTTGCAGCTTTCATTGTCTGTCATTGAATACTTTATAAATAAATGTATCACTTTCTTGTAATTTCCGATAGCATACTTAAAGGTGCTTTTTTCTTCTTTTAAGGAACAAAATATGATTGTGACAGGTGGCCTAGCCTGGTGGAATGATTTCATTGTCCTTGCATGTTACAACATAAGTGACCGTCAAGAAGAGGTAATAATTTTCTCAGAAATAACAGAGTCTCACATTAGAAAGATATTAAGCATTGTTTAGTTCTTAATTGAAACTCCTCTGTAGAAAATTAAGCAACAAAATGTACATTTTGAATTGAGGGTTTGATGTTTGCTAACAGGATTTGCATTGTGATGAGCAGGACTTCTAAATAGCTTCTTCGAAACATGGTAGCTGTTGGGCAATCTCTGTATGAAATAAAGCTTAGGGGAGAAGCTGTTATAGTGGGAAAGGAATGTAAGGATGGCTGACCTGATTGATTCCCAACTGATTTGGAAGTCCGTAGTTGGGAAACTGCTGGTCTTAGGTCTGAAAGGAATCATGGGTCGCAGGCAGCTCTCAGTGGTGATGATTCGTCTCTTGGTCGTTGGTCGATGGGACCCGCCTGCCTCACTGGGAGCATTACCCACCATCCTCATGCTCAGCCCCGTCCGAGACTTCCTCTTGACAAGAGTCCGTCGATGAAAACCAGCCTGTCTAAAGTGGGCGGCATCATGGAGCGGCACGCGTCTCTACAGTCTTCTGTGCTTTGTCTCTGCAGCTGCGGGTGTACCTGCGCACCTCCAATCTGGACAATGCATTTGCGCACGTCACCAAAGCCCCAGCGGAAACCTTGCTGCTGAGTGTCTTCCGGGACATGGTGACAGTATTCCGAGCGGACTGTTCTATTTGCCTCTACAGCATCGAGCGGCGGGCCGACGGGTGAGAGTGTCTGGCGGGGATGAGTCCCTGCCGGCCTGTGTGCCGGCCTGTGTGCCGGCCTCTGCTTTCCTGGGCTCAGCCCTGTTAGTCTGCTAATTGCGCCTTTGTCACAGCACGTGGAAGGCAGGAGAGTTCATCAGTGACAGTAGCGATATGTTGTTTTCTAGTCGAAAACTTAAAAATAGCATCAAGTAACGTCTTCTACCAGCCTTCCTGGGGTTTTTTGGGGGGGGAGGGGGGGCGGACGGAGCAGGGGCAACTAGTTAGAGTTGAGGTCAACCCTTAGATAGTAATTTTTTTTCCTCCCCACAACCTTGGAAAGAGTGCTCCCTGTCCCCAGGCTCAGACTCCCGGGGACTTGCCCAGATGACAGATGCCCTGCTCTCTCTCCCCTTCAGAAATCAGCCAAGAGGTGGCAAGTGACCCGTGTCCTTGGTCCTGGTGCTGCCACATTCTTCACAACATTGAGACCACAGCACTGACATTTCCTATTGCGTTCTTTGTCACTTTAACTGCCAGGAACTGCATAATTGCCGGGGTAAAACAGAGATAGAAATTACAAAATCTCTCTGAAAACCAGCCTGTCTAAAGTGGGCGGCATCATGGAGAGGCACGCGTCTCTACAGTCTTCTGTGCTTTGTCTCTGCAGCTGCGGGTGTACCTGCGCACCTCCAATCTGGACAAAAGGACACCCCTGTCCTTTCTCAACCAGCTAGTTTTTCCTCTCAAATACTTTTATTAGAGTTTCTCTAGTTTTACTCCACTCCCACCCCACTCTCTCCTTTGTCTTTCCTCCTCGTCTTGATACACCCTCCTCTGACCTCACCACCCAGCAGGCCCGTTGCTTGAAGGGACTTGGGGAAGATAGGCCAGGAGTGATGTCTGCTGAGGCTGTCTGCCACTCACCCCGGGGCAGGGGGTCTGTGTGGACACGGGCATTGAGGTGTGCGGCTCTCTCCTGTTTCCACAGCCCCAACACCACCGCCAGTATTCAAGTGCTCCAGGAGGTCTCCATGTCACGCTACATCCCTCACCCCTTCCTGGTAGTGTCCGTCACGCTGACATCTGTGAGCACGGAGAACGGGATCACCTTGAAAATGCCACAGCAGGTACCCGTCCGAGGGGAGCTGCCCGAGCTCTGTCTCCTTCTTCATGTTTTCAGCTGATTTCAAGCACTGTTTTTGTGTTGCAAATACCAAGCACCTAGTGGATACTGCATAGGAAGAAGCCTGGCTACACTAGTACCCAAAGCTGGGCTGACTTCCACTCACCCATAATGACTCGCAGGCCAAGAAAGCAGTGGATCAAAGGCCCACAGACAGAATGAGCTCTTGACCCCTGAAGAGAATAAAAGATGCCTCGTCTGGTGGGGCCTCGAGGGAGGGAGGGAAGGAGGGAGAGAGAGTTTCATAGACTGCCTTGGCAATGTTAGGTGCGTGTGGTAAGAGCAGTGTTTTAAACTGGGAGTTACTGGACAGGAGCTTTATCAAGAATCTAAAGGACACAGCTTGGGCCAAAAGGAGGGTGTGCAGCTGGGAGGCTCTTGCAAGCGACCAACGTGGCATGATCGTGAACAGGAAACGTTGATGGAGAACCACACAGTGAGGATGAGACTCCAGAACTGGTTAACTGCAAGGAGAGAGACAGGAGTCTGTCTGTGCGCCATGGACGTTGGCATTCTGTAGCATGCAGGATCCAGGGCACCAGATCCTTCCCCTGTGGCTGTCCATAGCTTCCCACGGCACCTGCCCTTGCCGCCTGCTACTGATGTGGATGTAAACGGATTTCTAACAGCCCACCCCACCAGTCCAAAGGAAGCCCCCTCAGAACAGTCGCTAAAGCACTGGGCTGCTGACGGAAAGTGTATGCGGTTCAAACCCGCCAGCCGCTCCGAGACAGAGGGTGGGGTGGTCTGCCTCTGCCTCCGCGGAGATGTCTAGCCAGCGAGTTTGGAATGACTCGGCGGGAGTGGTTTCAGGGTGTGACCCCCTTGTTCTCGGCTGCTTCTTCCATGTGGTGAGCCCTGAACTGTTGACAGGTGGGGTCCATTCCTTGGCACTCCTCCTTCTGCCTGCTCTTCCACACGCTGACTGCTTCTGTCTCTCACATAGCGTTAGCCTGGCCTCCCCCTCTGGATGAACTCAACGCTTTTTTTCTCCTTTAAAGCACAGCTCCCCGTCCCTTTCAAACTAGCTTTCACGGGGGTTGCCTAGTCCTAGTTGATTTGGGAATGTGAGGGAAAGGGTTACCACTTTGTAAACACCCTGAGGAAGTGGGGGGTGGGAGTGGTCTTGGAATGAGGAATGCGGAAGTCCACAGGGAGAGAACTTGCTGTCGCTGTCACCCTGATTGGAAACCAGGCTCTAGTGTCATCTTCCAGTCAGGAAAAAAATGAGGGGTCAGAGTGCCCGGCCGGCCAGCTGACACCACAAGAGAGCCACGTGAAGGTCCCCGCGTGATACCTCGGTCCAGCCAGTGGCTCGGGGAACGCGAGGGGGACTCTCCTAGATTAAATGAGATGTTAGGGCTATGACAACCGAATGCTGGCCAGAAAGCTCTGTGTCCCACAGGGCCTGGCGGGATGCCTACTCACAGCACAGCCTCGGTTGCTCTGGCCAGGTGTTGGACCTGCCAGCGCATCGGCGAGCTGTGGCTGCGGGGACCTGGCTAGAAATGTGGACCCATGCAGTTGGTGTTGGTTTGCTGCAGGCGCGGGACGCGGAGAGCATCATGCTCAATCTGGCCGGGCAGCTCATCATGATGCAGAGGGACAGGTCTGGCCCCCAGATCCGGGAGAAGGAGAGCAGCCCCAACCCCAGGAAGCTTGTGAGTCGCAGGTCGGGGGGAGCTCGGCATGAAGCGGGTTTTGGAAGGGGGTGGGGGTGAAAAGGAGCATTTACAATGAGACCCGCCTGAGCCGTGGCACTGAGAGTGACTGTGTGCTGGCCAGGAGGGGAGGGGAGGCCTTTGAAATCAGGCATCCCTCCTCTGCTGGAGCAGCGCAGTGTGCCAGAGAGGCTGCTGGGCCGGGTTCCTTACCCTTTGTTTGTTTTTAACATTTAAACACATAACCCTGGGAAAACAGAACGAAAAGGTAATGGGATTTTCCCACAAACCTTTGTAAGGCCCCTCAGACCCTGAGGGACGAGGTGCTCTTACTGCCTCTCCCTCTACATGGACGCCCCACCTCTCTTCTCCTAAGATGCTCGCTGACTCGCTCCTGTCTCTGCCCCACAGCTGCCCTTCTGCCCGCCCGTGGTGCTGGCCCAGTCGGTGGAGAACGTCTGGACCACCTGCCGAGCAAACAAGCAGAAACGCCACCTGCTGGAGGCCCTGTGGCTGAGCTGCGGGGGCTCCGGCATGAAGGTCTGGCTGCCGCTCTTCCCCCGGGACCACCGCAAGCCCCACTCCTTCCTGTCCCAGCGGATCATGCTGCCGTTCCACATCAACATCTACCCGCTGGCGGTGCTCTTTGAGGACGCCCTTGTCCTCGGTGCTGTCAACGACACTCTGCTCTACGACTCCCTGTGCGCGCGGGCCGCCGCCGCCCCGCGGGAGCCGCTGGAGGGGTTCTTCCCGTTCTGCGTCGTGGAGAGGGCCTCGCAGATCTACCTCCACCACATCCTGCGCCAGCTGCTGGTCCGCAACCTCGGGGAGCAGGCCCTGCTGCTGGCCCAGTCCTGCGCCGCGCTGCCCTACTTCCCGCACGTGCTGGAGCTCATGCTGCACGAAGTGCTGGAGGAAGAAGCTACCTCTCGGGAGCCCATTCCCGACCCTCTGCTGCCCACCGTGGCCAAGTTCATCACCGAGTTCCCGCTCTTCCTGCAGACCGTCGTCCACTGCGCCCGCAAGACCGAGTACGCCCTGTGGAACTACCTGTTTGCCGCCGTGGGGAACCCCAAGGACCTGTTTGAGGAGTGTCTGATGGCCCAAGATCTGGACACTGCAGCCTCTTACCTTATCATCTTACAGGTGACGTGGAGGTGGGGTGAGGGGGGTGGGCCTAAGCAGAGAGCCCGGGGCCCGGCTTGGCATTGGGGTGGCCCCTGTGTGGTGTCAGGATGGTCTCCAGGGGTGCCAGCACAGTAACCCTGCAGGGATGCTGTCCCGACTTCCCCCGGGGCCCCAGATGGGGACAGGAGAAACGGAAGGTTTGCATGGTAGTGGGCTGGCCTGGGGCCACCCTCGGTATGGGGTGTGCTGTGGGATTGACGGCTGGGAGCCCTGAGGGAAGTGGGGGGTCAGAGCAGCACCTTCTCGGCTCCTCAGAATCGGGGTGCACATGCAGGCTAGCTAGTGGGATGGGCTTCCCTAGCACAGGGTTTCCCTCACGGGACCAGGGGATTCCTGAATGTGAAGTTCATTGCGGGGGATGGAGGGGGCGCGCTTCAGAAAGTTCTTGGAAACTTTGCATTCTCTCTTAAACTTGAAAAGCCTAAAAATTTTCTTTCGTCAAAAGGGCCTGACCATTCTAGCTATGTGCTATGGAGTTGGCAGGCTGTGCTCACTGATTGGGGAGTGGTGTTGACCTTGACGTAAGAAGCTGGTCAGAAACCGCCGAGCAGAGCTCTCACCTGGGAATGCACCCTTTGTTGGCAGGCTCTGGGCAGCCTCCAGACAGAAGCGGGGATTCTGAGGAGAGAATGGCAATTAGCGGAGCCACTGTTGTTCATATTCCCCCTGGGCGCCTCCTTTCCCATGGAGGTTAAAGCACTCATTGACCCTCTGAAAGGCCAGTCGTTCAAACCCACCAGCCACTGTAGGAGAAAGACGAGGTCGTCTCCATCCATCAAGATGGTGGCCTTGGCAGTTCCCCGGGCAGTTCTGCCCTGTTCTGTAGGGTGGCTGTGCAGAGGAACCAAGCCAGGGACGTGAGTTTGGTGTTAAGTTCATCAGATAATCACAGCGATTGAACTTGTCTGTCTATCCCTCCTGTGAAGCCAAACGAGGATGAATGGGATTGAGGCTGCTGAAGGGGCAGCAAGGCTGCCTCCCAGGGCCCAAAGGCAAAGACCTCTGGGCTTCCTGCTCAGGCTGCACTGTCCCAGGAGGCAGCACTTCCTCTGGGGCATGAGGCAGGCCGAGCTTGAGAATCTCGCTTTCCTGCCTATGGTCAGCGAGGATTGCCCTCCCTCCAGTCCCGCCTAGTGAGATGTCCGGTGTGGGGTCAGAGCCATGTCTGGAGTCTCCTGGCCTCCGTCTCCCTGCTGGTCTTAGGCCCACGGTGTTTGTCACTGCTGCCTTCTCTGCATGGAGGGGATGGAGAGAGGGAGGGGTGCCCTTTGCCATCTGAAAGGAAGGTGTCTTGTGTTTGTAGAACATGGAAGTCCCCGCTGTGAGCAGGCAGCACGCCACCCTGCTGTTCAACACAGCGCTGGAGCAGGGCAGGTGGGGCCTCTGCCGACACATGATCCGGTTCCTCAAAGCCATTGGCTCTGGCGAGTCGGAGACCCCTCCATCCACACCCTCTGCTCAGGTCGGTCCCCCCCCTCGGTACAACGTCTGTCTGCTGCGGGCCGAGCCCTGGGGCTTCCCCTAACCCCATGTGTGTGGTTGCAGGAGCCTAGCCCCGGCGGCGGGGGGTTCGAGTTCTTCAGGAACCGCAGCATCAGTTTATCCCAGTCAGCTGAGAACGTCCCTGCAAGTAAATTCGGCTTGCAGAAAACCCTCAGCATGCCCACGGGGCCCTCCGGGAAAAGGTCAGCGGCTGCCCAGGAGCTGAGACCCCGGGAGAGCCCCCTCCCTCCCAGCCCTCCCCGTCCTCATCCTCGCCGCCTCAGGCCCCACTGCCCTCTGGTGTCCTCTGTGCCCCGTCTCCTCTTCTCACAGCGGCTGCCTTAAAACCACCCAGAGTAGGATCAGAGTCAGGGGGTCAGCGAGCCTGAAGTTCAGCCTCCAGCCTCGTCAGGGGCGGGGACTCACTTGACCCTTCTTTCCAACCCCTCAGCAGGCTCTTGTTGTGCCCTCTGACTTCTGGGAGGAGCCTTTCTCAGACAGAAATCAATCAGTCAGTCAACCGACAGTCAAACAGCTCCCCCGTTTCTGAGGCCCAGAAGCCCTGCCTGGGTTGCTGTGGGCTGCTGGGCCTTGGCCCTTGTCGGTTTGGTTTTGTCTCCCTTGAGACACACACACACACACACACACACACACACACACACACCCGCCCTATTCTTTGTGTTCTCACCACAGGCAACCCGCGCTTGCTTCACGGGCTCAGGGTCATTGACTATTGAGAGAGACACTCATGCACTCTCACTCCCTCCCTCCTGGCTGGTGATACTATGGTCCCTGGGTGGGGCTCTCCCCTCCCTCAGCTCCCTGATCTGCTGACCGGCCTCTGCTCCTTTCCTTCCTGCACTCACCACCACACTTGTCTTCCACCTGGCCGTTGTCTTCCACCTGGCCGTTCTGCCCCCATCTCCCGTCCTCCCACGCCCCCTCCTGGAGGTTCAGAATTAGATCGGGGCCGCTGTGAACCGTGGCTCCTCGGGAAAGCAGCCCCACAGCTCTCATCCTCATCGCCGCCCTCCAGGTGGAGCAGGGACAGCGACTCTGCGGAGAACATGTACATCGACATGATGCTCTGGAGACACGCCCGGCGCCTCCTGGAGGAAGTGCGGCTCAAGGACCTCGGCTGCTTCGCTGCCCAGCTGGGCTTCGAGCTCATCAGCTGGCTGTGCAAGGAGCGGGCCCGGGCCGCCCGCGTGGACAACTTTGTGGGAGCCCTGAAGAGACTCCACAAAGACTTCCTGTGGCCTCTGCCCATCATCCCCGCCGCCTCTCTCAGCTCTCCCTCCAAGAATGGCAAGTGCCGCACAGGTATGCGCGCAGGCTGCTCCCCAGCCACCACCCACGCGTGTTCAGGCCCTGCTCTGCCGGGGACATGCCAGGAAGGCTTCTCATCCCGCAGTCAGGAGCAGGTCAAAGCCTTCACCCCGTGTCCATCCAGGGTGGGACTCCCTCTCTGGCCAAGGATGTACAACAGCCTAGACCCCTGTGCTGCAAAGTCGGACTCCCAAGCCCAGCACCCGTCCATAGTCCCCAGTGTCAGGACCGCTGCCGCCGCCGCTTCCTCAGATAGTTGTGCAGAGGAGGGGTCTTGGAAAGGGCTGCTCAGCACAGACCTCGTGACTGGCTGGCCTGGCGGAAGGTGTGAATGCAGCCGAGGGCAAAGTGGGCACTGTGTGTTTAACCGGAAGCAGGTCTAGGTCTCCACTGAGAGCGATTTCCTAGAACTTCAGCCCCTTTTAGAAGGGCACTTTCCAGCACCTGAGAAACTAAGCCTCAGACTTCAGGATACCGGGGTGCGGTCTGGCCAGTGGCTGCTGATGGCGGATGTCACCAGCGGAGCACGTCCTCCAGTGGTGCTGGACCGGTCCCAGCCCCTGGACGGTGATGCAACTCTGAACCACGGCGTCTGGGGCGGGAGGCTGTAGGAACGGCGTGGAAAGGGCAGTGCTCACATCGTGACTTTCTCTGCTCGTCTTCTGTGACTTGCTTTGGTTCTTAGCCCACTCGCCTTCCACCCTCACCTCCCTCCCCGAATAGGAGGTGAGCAGCTGGTCAAGTCTCAGTCGGCTGGCCCTTTTCTACACCTCGAGATGGACGCTGGCCCCTCCACGGTGCAACGGAGTCAGAGCTGGCTCGGCAGCCTGGGCCCCACGCAGCAGGAGCTGGACGCAGCCTCGTCCTACGGCGCACAGACTCAAGATGCCTTCCTGTCACCTCTGTCGAATAAAGGTAGGCGGCCTCATTGTCGTCCTTCATGACGTACGTGTCCATGAGGACTCGCTGGTCAGGAGACTCTTGCTGGGACAGGCGTGCTGGCTTTGACTGGCCCCGGATGTTCTTATTT
Source organism: Nesogale talazaci (assembly GCA_004026705.1). Taxonomy (NCBI): domain Eukaryota; kingdom Metazoa; phylum Chordata; class Mammalia; order Afrosoricida; family Tenrecidae; genus Nesogale; species Nesogale talazaci. The sequence continues at coordinate 15,876 of PVJH01025309.1, forward strand.
AGGCAGGAGGAAGTCCGTGATCAGTGGTTGCCTGCTTGCTCCCGGCAAGGTGCCCAGGGGCATGGCTGCCGTACCTCCCGCTGCACATGTCCCTGTCACGGGAACAGGAGCTAGTCAAGAGCAAAGGGAGCTGTTGGCCTTTGACTCGGCCAGAGACAGCAGTCATTCAAAGAGCACGTTGACCCTAGTTCTCCAAAAGCCAGGGGCTCAGGGCCGAGCGAGAGTGACGTGCAAAGACTACAGCCCCTGGGATCCCTCAGGGTTAAGCTCGTCCTCTGGCCGTGTCTTGGCTTTCCTGTACCGAGCCGGTTCGTCACTGTTGGCGATTCTCCCCAGGGGATGAGTGCAGTATCGGTTCAGCCACGGACCTGACAGAGAGCAGCTCCGTGGTGGACGGCGACTGGACGATGGTGGACGAGAACTTCTCCACGCTCAGCCTAACGCAATCTGAGCTGGAGCACATCTCCCTGGAGCTGGCCAGTAAAGGACCGCACAAGTCGCAGGTCCAGCTGCGGTGAGTCTCCCAGCCGCTGGCGACGCGGCCTCCCTCTTGGCCCCGAGCCGCCGCCGAGACCCTGACTGTTTCTATCCTGGCAGGTACCTGCTGCACATCTTCATGGAGGCCGGCTGCCTGGACTGGTGCATCGTCATCGGCCTGATTCTTCGGGAGTCCGCCGTCATCAGCCAGACCTTGGCAGTTATGCAGTCGTCCGAGGTGGACGGAGAGATGCTGCAGAACATCAAGGCCGGACTGCGGGCAGTGGACAGATGGGCCTCCACCGACTGGTAAGTGCTGCCTCGTCTGCACCGGCAAGACTGCTCCCATGTGCGTCCCCAAAGCGTGCTTGCGTGGGTCTCCGAGTGAGGCCCTTCTCTTTACTACGCCGCGCAGATACCTGGAGCTGCCGGCCTCATACGGGCGTGAGCTCTGCCCCCCTGTGGCTCCCACAGCTATAACCCAAATATGCTGCTTGAAGACAGGAAGGGGCTAGCCTGCCGGTGGGACCTCCAGCACTTAGCCGCAGCTCCAGAGTCCACACCTGGTGTTCCTGTCCTGTCTCTGCTTTTCCCGAACCTTCTGTGAAGGACCTCTTTCTTTTTTACTTGTTTTGGATTGTTTTGTTTTTTGAGCCCCAGGTATCAGCTTATTTTCCCCACTCCCCCATTCTCCTTCTGTCCCTGCCCCCTGGTAATTTATAAGTCATTATTTTTTCCGTGTCTTACACTGACCAATGTCTCCCCTCACCCACCTTTCAGTTGACCATTCCCCAGCAAGGGGATTATATGTAGATCCTTGTAATCTGTTCCCTTTTCCCCACTGGCCCTGAAGGGATCACCTGTCCTGGATTCCCTGTGTTTCCAGTTCCTGTCTGTACAAGTGTACACCCTCTGGTCTAGTCAGATTTGTAAGGTAGAATTAGGATCATGATAGTTGGGGGGAGGGTGGGCAGCATTTAGGAACTAGAGGAAAGTTGTATGTTTCATCCTGGCTATACTGCACCCTGACTGACTCGTCTTCCCCCTGTGACCCTTCTGTAAGGGCATCCCCTGCAGTTGCCTACTGATGGGCTTTGGGTCTCCACTCCACAGTCCCCCTCATTCACGAGATTTGCTTTTTTTTGTTCTTTGATACCTGATTCCTCATCCTATGGACACCTTGTGGTCACACAGGCTGGTGTGCTTCTTCCATGTGGGCTTTGTTGCTTCTGAGCTAGATGACCGCTTATTTACCTTCAAGCCTTTAAGACCCTCGATCCTATATCTCTTGATAGTCGGGCACCATCAGCTTCTTCACATTTGCTTATGCACCCACTTTGGAAGGACCTCTTTCTGCCCTAAAGTCTGTTCTATAGGCTTCTGATTTTCAGTAGTGACAGCTGATTGCTTCCCAGGGAGTCACAGCCTGGCCTGATGAGGGTCTTCCTCCCAGCCCCCACCCCCATGTCCCCACCCTGCCCCTCATTCTTAGCTCTGACCTAGAGGTACCTGGACTGGGAGTTCATCTGTCACCCCCGCTGCCACTGACTGCCTGTCTCCTCCGCCTAGCCCTGGATACAAGCCATTTCTCAACGTCATTAAGCCACAGCTACAGAAACTGGGCGAGATCTCCGAAGAGCAGATCCAGCCTGCAGTCTTGCAGCCCGCCTCGCTGGGCAAGGCCCTGGAGCAGAGCAGTCCGGGGGCCGAGGAGAGCAGGACCAGCAGCAGCCACGGCGGCCCACCCCCCGGGGAGGGCGGTGGAGGCAGCAGCTCGGCCAGCAGGAAGGAGGAGGCCGCTGCCCGAGCCAAGGAGGAAGAGTCCTTCCCCGAGGGGGCCTTCGACTGTTCTGTGTCCTGACGGCGGGGTAGGCACCCTCCTCCGGGGGGCGGTGTTGAGTAACAGCAGTGTGTGCAGTGCAGTGGTCGGGGACACTGCTCAGAGAATGCGGAGGAAGTGCTAGATTTTATCGGTTTCTCCAAGAAAGCTCGACGCCATCAGACCAGGACATCCCGTCTGCCGGCTCCCGTCCACATGTGTGAGCGCCCTGCACAGTGACACTGCTGTACAGGGGACCTGAAGGTCTGTGGCTGAAGCCAGAGGACCCGAGGAGCCCCAGACACAGACTCCTGCTCCAGCGTCACCCCCGGGGTCCCAGGACCTGCAGACCGTGTTTTTCAAAAACAAAATCCAACAAACTCACGAAGGTGCTGGCTGAGTTCCTCAGGGCCAGGGCTCCCTCGGACAGTGCTGGACTCCCTACGAGTGCCCAGGGGCCAGTGAGGTGGGGACCTGCCCTGCCAGGGAGTGGGGGGCGCCCTCAGCAGTGCCGCTGTCGGCCACCCCTAGTCTGCTCTGGGTCAGGGCAGCGTACCTGGTGCACGTTCCTCCAGGGCTTCCCTTGAGGGCCAGAGACGCCACCCCCACCCAGGGGGACGGTCCGTGAGGAGGACAGGCTGTGGCGAGGCCGTAAAATGGAGACGGTCTCCCTGATCATGAGATGAAAGCGGTTTTGTGCACATGAATGCCGTTTCTTATTTATTGCTTTTTGTAAATGGAATAAAAAATGGGCTTTTATGTAAATAGACTACAGAATCCTGTATTGTCACGGCTACTAAGAATGAGTGTGTAAACAGTGTCCGGCATTGTACCCGTAAGCTATGTTATGTATTTTGAGATCCGACTGAAGCGTGGGTTTTCATACCTTCTGGAAACTAAGCTGCCTCCCCCAGCTGCTGCTGCCCACTCAGCTTACACACCGGCCGTGTGTCGTTCGAATGACCTTACCACAGTGTTAATTTAGATAGCTTGTTTGTACCGTGCAATTTGAACAAAGGAATGCAATGTTATTTTTTACAAAAGCAAACTTATTTTTATAATAACAGTGTATTTGATGTGGACCAAATTCGTACCACTATGTGAAACGGCCTCTGTCCTCCCAGTGCAGTTGCGGTGGGGACTGGCCCGGGGCTCCATCACCCTCTCCAGTCGGGGTCGCTGCCTCCTGCCCCTGTTTCATCCGGGCTTCTCGGGAAGGGACGCTTGAAAGCATTTTGAAATCCTTGGTTCCAAATCCATCAAACTGTACTTCACATTGAGTTTGGTAACTTAAACTTTTTTACAAGTGCAATAATTTCACACAATAAAACGTCTGCGTGGGTGGAGTGTGTGCTGGTCCTCGGTACCTGGTGCCACTTTCATTTGTCTTTGTTTCTAAGTCGCCCGTCCCCGCGTCTTGAGAGAGAAGGGACTGGCACGGGAGTCCGCACGCCCAGCAGACATGGCTGCGGCCCGCCCCCGGCCCGGCCCATCTGGGGGAAGAGCCAGCAGAAGGCTTGGGGGGCGGGGGGTGGCGGCGGAGCAGTCAGTAGAAAGCAGTTCCCATTGCCCACCCATTGACCTCCTCGTGCAGGGACCCAGTAGGGACCGAGTGCTGCGGGGGGGCAGGTGAGTCTGAGGAAGCAGGTGCACTTGGTTTCTCAGCTAATGAGGAGTCCGTGGTCTCGCCAAGAAAACGGGCATGTATGGGAGAAGCCCTCGGCCCTCTCTGCATTTTTAAAATTCAGCTTTTCATTTTTAAAATTCAGCTTTCCACATCGCCTATGGGTTGGCACATCAACTGCTTGCACAAGCCATAATCTTAACCCATGAATTAAGTACTTGCAATGTTTGAAGTTGCCTGACTGCCTCTGGTTTGGTTTGCGGATTCCGAGGCACGAAGTCACTTGGGGGGGAGATTCAGCTTACATACGCCACGAGAGGCGCTGCTACCTACGTCGTGAGACCCGCCCCTCCCCGCCTGTGCTTCTCTCTCTAAGCGAGATCAAGCCGGTACACGGACCTGGCCATGCTTCAGCATCTCAGAGGGACGTGTCGTAATAAAACGTATACACCTTCTCGTTGCATAATTCCACCCCTTAATGCGCGTGTACGTCAGAGGGCGGGGCAATGGACATTTTCTCTTCCAGACTGAGTTGCATCGACTCGGCACATCAGGAGTTCACAGCTTCCTATCCGCCTGGCCCAGGGGACCCGGACAGGCAAATGATATCCTCAGTCCAAAGTCGGTGGCGTGGGAAATAGTCCCGGTGCAATGGAGATGATGTCAGAGCATGCAGGCCGTGTGCAGGCCACCCAGGGAGGGCAGGGTCAGCTCCACCCTGCAGGGATGAAGGGCGACTTTCTTTTAGGGCATCACTGCCCGGGTGGTGGGTGTAGGAGGCCCAGCCTTTGCCTCTGTGGAGCTGGAATTGAACCTCTATCCCAGTGGGCCGCAGTCCCGCGCACAACCACTACGCCACCGGGGCTCAGCCGAAGGGCGACTTTCTTAAGGATCCCTGGTGGTGCTGAGGGTTAGGCATTGGGCTGCTGACCCCAAAGGTTAGTGGTGTGAGACCCCCACCCACTCTGCAGGTGACGGAGGGGGCCTGTTTTGCCCGCCGCTGGGTTATCGCCTCGGAGACCCTGGGGGACTGCTCTGTCTGTAGGGTTAATCAGGATCGGAAGGGGCTCAATGACAGTGGGTTGTATTCTTTTCTTTGGTTTGGGACTTTTCAACTACTATATTACCCAAAGTATGTACTCTGTAATGGCCCTTTTTAACAGGTTTGTTGACATAATTCATTTCCCACCAACCCCCCCCGCCCCCAACAATACCCTAGAAATCTAGTAAGTAATCATTGGCTATCTCTAGATTTACCTGTGCTGGGTTTCGTAGACAGAAGAGCCTACAAAGTTTTTATTTTTTGTTTGTTTTGTTTTGTTTTGGGGGGGCATCACTGCCCTCTCGTGGTGGGAGTGGAAGGGCCGGCCTTGCTGCTGGATTTGAACCTCCAACCCAGTGGGCCGCAGCCCCGAGTGCACAACCACTATGCCACCGGGGCTCAGTCCACCTATAAAGTTTTTAAAACCCAGCAACAATATCAGAGTTTTAAAAACCCAATCAGAAAGCAGAAAATATTATAAACTGGGAAAAGTACGCATAGATTCAAAAAGAAGATCGAATGACAAGGTGTCATTTTAACCTGTCTACAGTGATCCCCCACTGGCCATCCCTGCCTAACCGCCATTTCCAGCCCTGGTCCGTGGCTCGAGGGGTTCACTAGACACTGAGTCCCCTTGGGAAACCCTGCAAGTGCATGAGTGGTGTTCACTGTCAGACACAACCTTCTGCAAGCCAGGTGCTCAGGATTTAAGCTCTGCACTCTTCCCGCCTCCAGGTTAGGATTTCATTATTCCCACTCCTTGGATCACCATAAATTGGTGTGCTTCTTCCAGGTAGACTTAGCTGAAGTCTCACTTAGATGACGGCTTGTTTAAAGGCAAGCCTCCAAGACCCCAGGTGCTAGTCTTTCTCACAGGTGGGCACTACCCACTTTCTTCACAACACATTGCCATAGCAACATACCTTCCATAATCTCGTCATGAAGGCAAGTGTTGCAACGGGGCCGTGCCTTAAGAACTAATTGTTCTTAGAGCTGCGCTGCAATGATGTGTGAGCACAAAACCCATTCATATAGCCATGGGTTTTATATATTCCCATATTCCACTTTAAAGTCATCCTTATTTTATTGGAGAATGTGAATCATCTCTCCCGGGCATACAGTGAGTTTCCTCTGTCTCAAGAAGGGAAAAAAATCGTGATGCAGCGGTTCTCAGCCTGGGGGTCGTGACACCTATGGGGGTCGAACAACCCTTTAACGGGTCGCCCGATTCCTAATAGTAGCAAAATGACAGTGATACAGTAGCCATGAAAGTAATTTCATGGAAAAATAAATTCAAATAATTTTTTAAAGAAAAAAAAATAGTTTCCTGGTTAGGGGCGATCACCATCACATGAAGTGTATTAAAGGGTCTTGGGCCTCAGGAGGGCTGAGAACCGCTGACTCTAACGTGACTTGGGAATTCTCGATGTTGCAGGTTGAGGTCCCGTCACCCACAAGCTGGCTCTTTGCTACTGAAGCCCAGCAGCTGGGCCAATAAGCTGCCTAAGCCAGCCGAGGGCAGGCCCCTCCCCATCAACCAGCTGAGAGATGCAGCATGCAGGTCACTCCCCTGCACCGTGGCCAGGCTGTGGAGTGGGTGGAGGGCGGGGGGTGAGTGGTGCTGGCCCATGGCCCCTGGACAACACCAAGCTTCCCCCGGGACACGGTCTTCGTGTTGACTGGAAGCAGGACAAAGCCAAGCACGTCCTCCAGGAGAACTTGAAAGGGGAGGACTCACACCACAAAGCCCACCCTTGCTGGTTCGATGCCGTTGAGTCAGGCCAGCAACCGTGTGCGCAACAGGACGGAACACGGCCCGGTCCAGTGCCATCTCCACAGGTGTTCGTGCCCGAGCCCATTGTCGCAGTCTCTGGGTGCATCTCCTTGAGGGCTTTCCCTGCCCGCCACTTCACCAACCGCGATGCCCTTCTCCAGACTCGGGTCTCCTGACACGTCGAAAAGATGGAAGATGGAGTCTCCATCCTTGTCTTCCAGGAGCGCTCTGGCCAGACGTCTGCCAAGACAGATTACTTGCCCTATAGCAGATCACAATACCTGCAGCGGTTCTCAACCTGTGGGTTGTGACGCCTTTGGGGGTGGAAGGACCCTTTCACGGGAGTTGTGCAACTCGTAATAGCAGCAAAATTAGTTGTGAGGTAGTAAGGAAAATAATTGTATGGCTTTGGGTCGCCACAATGAAGACCTGTATGAAAGGGTCGAGGCATAAGGGAGGATGAAACCACTGACTTGAGCATTCTTTGCCAACACCACGGTTCAAATGCATTGATTCTTTGGTGCCCCCCCCCCCCAATTCAATGGTCAACTTTCCCATTCATGTGATGTGGTTAAAAATACCATGGCTCTGGGCTGAGCCCCGGTGGCGTAGTGGTTGTGCACGGGGCTGCGGCCCACTGGGATGGAGGTTCAATTCCAGCAGTGGGGCTGAGCCTCCTACTCCCACCACCGGAGAGCAGTGATGCGCCCCCCCCAAAAAATACCATGGCTTCTCTTTCCCTTCGTTCTTTTTTTTAATTCCAGCTCCCCATATTTTCCCACCCCCTCCTCCTCCCCCATGAACCCCTGATATTCCACAAATTGTTAATACCTTTTCATATCATATACTGTCCAATGTGTCCCTTCACCCACCCTTGGAGCTTATACCAAAGATTCAAGTAGAAAATACTTATAAATGAATATGGCGACATGTGTACAAATAGGCTTATTACAAATGATGTATTGAATGTTATGAGAGCCCCCAATAAAATCTATATTTAAAAAAAAGACCATGGCTTGGGGCAGGTGCATCTTAATCCTCAAAATAACATCCTTGCTTAGAGATACAGTAACTATGCCCAAGGTGGCGTGTGCGTCCTGTGATCACTGCTGACTGCTGCTTCCATGAGCACTGGTTCCCAACAAGACAATGCACTGCTTGCCGTTTTATCGAATGTTGGCTTGTGTGGTGCTGGAAGCGATGTCACTGTGGTTCAAAACCAGCAGGGTCAGCCAGCTGCCCACTTGGGCAAAGAAGGCCACTGGAAACTGTAGGCACGCTTTCTAGAAGTGTAGAATCCAGTGAGTGAAACAGCCACAGGTGGTCATTCTGGAATATTCTGAGGAGACCCACACCCCTTAGCAGTAGTTGCACCTCATCCCTCCCTACAGGCCCTGGCAACCGCCCATCGGCCTCTGTCCCCTGAGATCGGCCCACCCCAGACACGTGCAGCATGGGGTGTGTCTTGTATCCGGCTCACCTAGCAGAGATTCCTGCAGTGGTGTGGTGGTGGTGACGTGCAGACTCCCCAGATCCTTGGCGGGCCATCACTTCACGGACATCACTCCGTGGTCTCACTTTGACTGGCCTCGGCCTGCGGTGCCCACACTCTGCCTTCCGGGCCTGGCTTTCTGCTGCCGTGGGGCGGGTCCTGCTGAGGGATTTCCTGCTTCCCCGAGAGGCGCCCAGGTGGCAGAGGGGGTCACAGGTGAGACTGCTAACTGCAAGGTCAGCTGTTCAAACTCACTAAGTGCTATGTGGGGGAAAGAGGAGGCTTTCTGCTCGCCCCGAGAGTTAGACTCAGAAACCCAGAGGGGCCGTTCTGCTCTGAGACAGCTCCTGGGAAGCAGCTTTGGCTCAGGAACAACTTGTGGCCCCAAGGTTGAGTTTCATCCCCGAGGCTGATGCCCCGAGCCAAAGGGGAGCGCTTGGGAGCAGGGTGGGAGGGAGTAGTCTTCAGCACGGAGCTTCCGGGTGCCCAAGCGGGTCCTCCTCCTCCCTCACGTGTCCATCCTCTCCCCTGCAGCTCAGGGAGTTTCGGGAGGTTAACTTCCCAGGCTTCTCGTGACCTCACCACAGACCTCTTTGCTGTCAGCCCTGGGCCCCAGGAGGTCTCTGAGTCGGGTCAAGACTAGGCTCAGGTGTGATCCTCTTGTCAGCCCTGATAGGAAAGGGCCCACTTATTCCCAGACAGGGGTTCCACACCCCACCATTTTCGTCCCCCGTGACCATTCCCACTGGCCTCCCCTCGTGGTTCGGGCCCCACTCCCTGCCCTCCCGTGCCCAGTAGGCATGAGCAGATGGATGTCCGTACAGCTCTCCGGGGGTCCATGCTCCCACGCTTTGACGACAGCGCACGCAGCAGCTTGTGTCCGCTCCGTTTCTGTTTGGCTCCACAGTGGGAGCCCGGGACGCGACCGCATCAGCACCCAGCGAAATCGGATGCCGGCGTGAAGGGTTGGGAAACTTCGCATCCGCAGCTCGAGCAAAACGTGGGGCCCTGACCCGACGCAGGTGATTTTGGTAAACAAAAGCGGCCCGTGTTTCCGGGTGCTGTCATTTCCTTGTTCTGCGGCTCTCCCCATCCCTCCTCTGCACGTCCGTCTTCACAGATCCCGCTCTGCACCCATCTGAAGGTACGGGCCACACTCAGCTGTTTAAAACGTTCGCAGTGTTGTGTTTCTTATTGAAACTCTTGTTATTTCAGCTCCGAACTTACTTGCTTTGAAACGTCTGGAATGTTTTGTACGGGAAGGCAAGGTGAGGGTAAGAACTTGGTGGTGGAGAACGGATGAGTCCGTTTCCAGTTACTTCTTTTGGGAAAAATTGATTCGGAGCTCGACTCCACGGCATCTCGACGCTCCTACAGGGGCTGAGCGCCGCGGCCCGGGGTTCTACTCTACGTGCCAGGGAGTCAAAAGGCCCATGGAAAGAGGTCATGATCGTGTAAGATTCCACTTTTCCAGCAACCTTTTGAAGCCCTGGGCAGGTGCCAAAGAGCCCCGTCACACAGCAGCAGTCACCTGGTCACCGGAGAAAAAGGCTAGTGGTGGAAGCCAACCGCTGTCGCCGAGAAAGAGGTGACAGCCCCCTTCCGTGCAGAGGCCCACTTGGTAACCTGCGGGGAGGCTTGCCCGTTCTCTGCAGAGCTGGCTGTACCGTGGTTATTCGTTCCGTTGTTAACTGGAATGGAAGGTGGGCAGTTTGAAACCACCAGCTAGTGTTCTTCACTGCTAGTGTAGAAGAACGGGGGGGGGGGGGGGTGTCAGGGAGAGCGCTGAGACGCTCTACTCCCACAGCGAGGCTCAGAAACACACAGGAGCAGTTCGTTCGACCCGGCCCTAACCGAAGGGTCGCTGAGGGTCCGCCTCACGCAACGGCAGGTGAGCCTTGTCTTGTTCGGGGTAGGGCTGCTTAGGCTTGGGGCGGCCGACCACCGAAGCATGGCACTTTCAACTTCACAGCCCCTTCGCGGGACAAAGAGAAGGCCGTTCGCTCCGGGGGAAGATTTAGCCTCGGAAGCCCGAGGGGTGGCACTGTTTGGTTTGGCGCCGAGGACCCCGAGGGGTGGGTCAGAGGGGCTCGGCGGCGCTGGGCTTCGTTTTCTGGGACGGAGGTGCCACGTTTTGTGAATTCATCTGCTGGACACGGAGGTTGGTTTAAGCACCGTCTGGTGATTGAATGCAGCGGTGAGCCGGGGTGTTCAGGTCCGCTGGGTCCCTCAAGTGTATGCCCACGATTGGGCTCCCGGGTCTAACGTTGAAGAACCACCGCCTGGCTGGGCATTTAACGTCCCCATCGCCGCCGGCCCTGGGACAAGGACTCCCGTCTTTCCAGCACCTGCTCCTGTGTTCTTTGGTCTGAGCCGTGCGAGTGAGAGGGGAGCCATGACCTGGGATTTGGTCCTGCACTCTCCAATGACTAATGTCATGATGGACATACTTTCCTGAGACCACTGGCAATTTCCTAAATCCTCTTCAGTGGCCAGTCCAGACATATTCGTTCCCTGGGCCAATTTTCGATTGCTCATTTGTGGTTTAAATTGCTTTTATTACAGGCTTCCAAAAGCCCATGGGGAAGTCCCACTATCTTTTCATTTCATTTCCCCAGGAACTTTCCGAAGCTCCCTTGTCAGTTCCCAAATGTTTTCTCCCACTCCGCAGTTTGTCCCTAAGGGGGTAAAACCCTTTCTTTGGTGCCCAAATGTTTTCAATTCCGATGAAACTCAACTGACTGTCTCCCTTCTGGAAGCTGTGTGTCTGGGTGTCACAGGTAAAGGCGCGTGAGTGTTGCATTTGGCTTAGTTGAATGTTTTCGTCTATTTTAAGGTTTACATATGGTGTGAAGTGTGGGCCCTCCCCCCTCCCCCTGCTGCAGGCACCCATTGGTTTGTGGAAAGCAAGACTTCGGACCAGTGCAACACCCTCCGGAGAACTTGCTTTTCCACTCCAGGTACCCAGAATCTGAATCTACAGGTTCACCTTACGTACTTGGTGCGTAAAGTGAAAGTTCCCGAATGATTGCTGGAGCTTGTTCACATACGGATTCTGAGCCAGTGATACCTGGAGTCCACAGGCAAATTCTCGGCAATCCAACAAGCATGAATCCGTCGCAGTCTTGCTTGGGAAAGCTCACTTCACCCCGCTGGGCCATCCCGGCAGCCTTGTCAAGCCGCAGGGTTTACTTGGCGCATAATGGTCTGGAACAATGGTTCTCAACCTGTGGGTCAGGTTGGCCCCTCTGGTGGCCCAACGACCCTTTCACAGGGTCGCCCGATTCATAACAGCAGCAAAATGGCAGCGAAGAAAATTTTACGGTTGAGGGTCACCACCCCATGAGGAACTGTATGAAAGGCATTAGGAAGGCTGAGAACCGCTGATCGGGAAAGCTGAGTCCTCCATTGTTTGTTAAGATGGTGTGGACTGTTTGTTTGGGAGTCTTTGCATTTCTGGGTGAATTTTATGGGTCAGCTTCTCAATTTCCACTTGGAAAGCCAAGTCTTGTTTGCTTTGGATGTTAATATTCAGTGGAATTATGTTTTCGTTCACTGCTAGTGTAGAAGAACAGGGGGGTGGTGTGTCAGTCCTCTCCCTGCTGGGATGCTTTTGCATGTCTCTCCCTCGCACACGGGCTGGGACTGGAACCTCCCAGAACGCCCGAGTGGAAGCAGAGAAGGGGCGGCCTGACTTCGCTCCTCACCTGCAGGGGAAGCTTCCTGCCTCCCTGTGGAGGGTGACGTTGGCTGTGGGCCTCTTGCAGTAGCCTGGACGGTGCTTTCTGTGCTCACCTGGCGGGGTGGGGGTGTTGGGGTCTGTGTTGGCTGTTTTGTCGGTCATGTCTGTGCCTGCATTCATCCTATCGAGCCTGGGGGCGCCGTGGGTGTATCGGGGGCTTCGAATGCAGGGTCAGCAGCTCAAACTCCCTTAGGAGAGAGGCGGCTATGTGCTCCCATCGAGTGAGTCTCAGACACCCCACCCCAGGGTGGGGACTCAGAATCCTCTGGAGGGCCATGAATTTGGTTTGGGTCACTCCTTCCAATAACATGTCCTTCACACCCCGGACCAAACCTCCCTCTGGGCAAGGAGGTGGATGAGAACCCCAGGTCGACTATGGCGGCTTGAGAGAGGCAAACTTGGAGGCGGAGTTATCAACATGTTATTTATTTTTAGACAAACAAGGAAGGAAGTGCAGTATCAGAGAACCCTCACAGGCGCCTTCAGTACCCCTGGGACCTGGGGCAGAGGTGCGAGGGCACCCTGACTTCACGGCCCCACATGGGCACTTCTCCTGGGACTGGCCGTCCTGGGGACCTGTCAAGCCATGTGCCCCAAGAGCCCGGACACGGGTGACTGGCAGCACCTCTCCTCACATGGAGGCTACATGCTACACGGGCCCCTCCTGGCTAAAGGGCTGTTCATTTCTCCCTCGTCCCCTCCCCATAAGGGGTGGCCGGGGCTCTGCCTACAGGAAGGGAAGACGCCCACTGTGCTGACGAGGCGGGCACACACTCCTGCCACATGGGAGGGGGGGTTTCCGTTCTTGCGGGGTCTGCTCACAGCATGGCACCCGTGATGGGAGCGGGGTCCAGCGGGGGCCTCGGGCAGCAGTTGTCAGGCTTGTTGAGGCTATGGACTCCAGGGACAAAGGAACAGGGGTCAGGGGATGGGTGTCCGGCTCAGACACACACCAGTGGCACCGCAGTGACATCATAAGGCAACACATCAGTCTCCACAGGTCCACAAAACCAGGCAGCTGACACCCCCCGCCCCCATGCGCCACGTGTGTGGGCCGGCACCAGCTACACTGGACACAGTCGCTTCCAGGCAGATCCCTGTGGCTCTCCTGATCCAAAGAGACAAGGACTGTTCTGTCTACATAGTGCAAGTGTCTGTCCGGTCGCCAAGTGACGGTTTCTGCTCGGAACCCAGGAGCCGGGCCTGCTGCTGCAGAAACCCACGGGAGTGGGAGGGCGGTTTGCATAGGGCGGGAGGCAGCCCCAAGGCACAGACAACCATGATTACTTCTGAAACGCGGAGTGTGTTTGTAGGGGGTGGGGTGGGGTCCTGGCCATCTGAGGTTTTGCTTTTTCCCTCCTAGATAATTTCTAGTCACCCCCCTTCACAGGCAGGGGCCCCCGGAACAAAAGCAGCGCTCACGATCGGAAACTTCCTGGCAGCAGCATACTTTGAGACTTCTCCTCCACACCTTTATCCCTCAGGACAGACAGACGAGGGCCCTGCCCCAGCAGGAGCCGGGCCTGGGACGGAGTCTGGTGACAGCAGCTTTCCCTTGAATCAGGGAAAAGCCTGGCTGGGGTGACGGGCTCATGTGGACTGAGACAGTGAGCACAGGCAGTGTGCCGTGTGGCAAGTAGCCCCCTAGGACGCCTGTCTGAGACCACCTGGAGCCAGCCAGCCCACTTCCTGTTTTCAACATGTGCTTGCATGGCATGTCCAGCTTGTCCTCTCCAGGGTCACAGGTTCACGTCTAGTCCTGGGGCTGCTGCCCCGCCTCACCCCACCTCCACAGGAGCCTGTTCACAGCCAAGACAGCCTGGGCTAAGAGGGCCAGTGGTAGGGACAGATAGACGAGAGGTCCCGAGACACCATCTGCTCAGCTTCCAGAACACAGTCTAGTGCACCTGAGCCCACAGGGCCCAACTGAGTTCCAGCCTCCCCCAAGAGACCGTGCCCAGGCAGGAAGTCAGGCCCAGAATGGCCTGGCCCCCATGGCATTCGGCTCAGGACTGCCAAGACTCCTGGAGGCCATTCTCTGTGTATGTAGGGGCCTGGTGGTGGAGAATCAGCACAGAGAACCCCCAGGGGAGGGGTGTGGCGGGGGTCTGGGGAATCTACGGGGACCTAGTTGGCAGGCTCTGACAGACACGGTGCTCTCAGCGCAGCTGCTCCGCAAAGACCTGCCCTCAGTACCATCCCTCCGACCCCTCAGAGTGGGGTTCCGGGAGCCCGGCCCCAGGGCGTCCCCTCCCACTACGTGCTGACACCACAGATGGCTCAGGCTTTGACGGGAGACAACACTATTCTCGCTAAGAGTGGCTGAACGTGATGGGACCTGGTCGGGCTTGAGGATCCTGAGGGGCGGTTATCAGAGTGGCTAGCCGTGTGAAATGACGTCGGGCTGCAGCACCCACATGTGCTTCTTCGGTGCCAGAGTCCTGGCAATTTCAAGTGTCACAGGCTGTGCATGGGCTCCTCTGAGCACTGGGGCCTGAGTGTCACTGCACAGCTCTGGGTGGGGGGGACTATCCACAGGTTAGAACACGAAGAGGTCATAGGTGCACACCCAGGCAGAGGGGAATGTCCAGTCAGGGAACTTGTCCTTCAGCGCGTCCAGCTGGGGGGACCGCTTGTCTTCCCCGGACAAGTAGTGGGCAGCCAAGGCCACAGTCACCATTCCTCCTGGCTGCTCTTCTGTGGCCTGGCAGAGAGAAGGGGCCCCGTTAGCACCCTCAGCCCCTGAAGTTAATGCCAAACCGCCCCGGGACCACCAGACATGGGCACGCCCACCTGCACTTCGATCCAAAACTGCCACGCGGAGGCCTGGAGTCCGTGGGAATAAAAGACAAAGTAGTCCCCGCCTTTGCTGGTGACCGGGGTGCCATTCCCGAGGGACCACTGGGTGAGCGCCGACCCCTGGTGAGTTCGGATGTAGAGCGAGATGTGGCTGGGTCCTGGGCCAGAGGAGGAAGGCACCGTTACCTCTCTGAAGCCAAGGGTCTACACATGGGCGCTGGGTCCTCACTCCGCACTCCCCCTCATTCACAATGATATGATTTGCTGTTCTTTGATGCCTGATCCCTGATCCCACCCACACCTCGTGGTCACACAGGCTGGTGTGCCTCTTCCATGTGGGCTTTGTTGCTTATCAGCTAGATGGCCGCTTGTTGACCTTCAAGTCTGTAAGACCTCAGCCGCCATGTCTTTTAATAGCCACACACCATTAGCTTTCTTCATATTTGCTTATGCACCTGCTTTGTCTTCTGCGATCTTGTTGAGAAGGTGAGCATCATGGAATGCCAGTTTAATAGAACAAAGTGTTCTTGGGTTGAGGGAGTACTTGAGTGGAGGCCCAATGTCCACCTGCTACCTTAATACTAAACGTTCAAATATATGCACATAGATTTATTTCCCCATCGTCATATATATTTACCTATGTACATGCATGTATTTAGACTTCTTCCTCCTAGTTCTTTCCTCTACTTCCTCTCACTTTCCTCTTGTACCACTATCATGCTCAGCCTTCAATTGGGTTTTGGTACTTCCTCTCAAGTTACATTGCCTTTGATCAAACCCTATCAGGCGTCCGACACCCTCCTCACCGTCTATTTTAGATCACTTACAGAAGGGTCTCGGGGAGAAGAGTCAGTCAGCGTGCAGTATAGCACCGATGGAACATACAACTTTCCTCTAGTTATTTAATGCTTCCTCCTCTCCCCCCCCCCCATTATGATCCCAATTCTACCTTACAGATCCAGCTAGACCAAAGGATGTACACTGGTACAGATAAAGATGGAAACACAGGGAATCCAGGAGAGAGAGTTCCCCAAGGATTAATAATGAGAGTAGCAATACAGGAGGATAAGGGAAAATACAGGTGGGGGGAACAAGGAGG
>PVJH01025310.1:0-31737 GCA_004026705.1 Nesogale talazaci
CTCTAATGACAAGACACAAGGTTGACTCCCTGGGAGATGTTGCAGCTGACAAGATACATGACAGCATGCTGATAGATCCTGAGCCCTGAAAATGAGAGAAGCCATGGGGAGACATCTGCCAGCACTGAGATGCATCTATCACCACTGGATACACAAGACTGCAACCACTGGCCTGTGATTGTCCTAGTGTCATTCCATGTGCTTCATGAGTCTGAAAAGTACTTATAGCTTGGTATGGGACATATGAGCTAACATTGGACTTATGACCTTGGACTGGGCTGGGCTGGTATGTTTTCTCAATGTTCAATTGCTCTTGTACATAAAGCTCTTTCTCATACACATGAGTGTCTATGGATTTCTTTCTCTAGTCTTCCCAGACTAACACACTATATCCTTTGATAGCTGGGCACCATCCACTTTTTTCACACATTTGCTTATGCATTCATTTTGTCTTCTGAGATTGTGTTGGGAAGGTGAGTATCAAAGAATGCCAGTTTATTAGAATAAAGTGTTAATGTGTTTAGGAAGTTCATCTGCTATCTTAATATTTAACATATAAACATATGCACACAGGCCTCTATCGCTTTCATTATAAATTAATATATTTACATATATACATACCTATAGCTATACCTCTATAAATAATGTTTGCCTTCTACTTCTTTCCTTTGCCTGCTTCTATTTCAACTTTCTCCTGTCCCTCTATCATATTCACCCACCATTTGACTCTCAGTAATTCCTCTTGAAAACATTGCACTTGACCATATCCACCAGGTATTATACCCCCTCTTTGCCATCAGTTTTAGATATCTTATTGTCCCCTTATCCCTGAGTTTGTTTGCTCCCCATTTCCCGTCCTTGTCCCTGGGCCCCCTAGCTCTGTTGTTTTCTCCTCAGGATTATTTGTCCGGCCTATCTCATATAGATAGCCATAGGGTGGGAGGAAGAAAAACCAACATGAGAGAAAGTTCTAGATCTGTATTCTGACCCTTAATGAATGTTTTCCAAGCAGGTCTGTTGAGGTGCCACACCCTGTCTCCCGAGTCAGAATTGGTTTTGATATGTAATTCAAAGCATCTCATTTCCTCCCACAGCAATTAGAAGACAAGGAATCAAAAAGCTAAACTCAGATGAATTGGAATTTCCTTTCCAGAAACCATTCACCAAGTAACATTTGATGAACTTATGCCATGCAAAACACTGTGGAGATTTACTAAATAAATAGAATATAGACTCTATATAACAGAGAAAATATGAAAAAGAGGCTTAAAAACATGCAAACACAAATATGGGATACATTTGTAAATAAAATATCATATACAATTGTACTGCATAGGGAAAAGGCAATTGTGTCACTGGAAATTAATGGAATTATGCCAAGGCATATGTGAACAACTGCACTCCTGTTGCTCAACAATTATCGATGACTCAGGAAAAATCATTTTGCTGTCGTGGAAAGAAAACTTTCACATTAAGTTTTTGCATATTTCTTTGAATAAGGTAATCATCAGAACTTTTTCAAGGGAAAATATAGAAGACTCCCAAATCTTGACAGGGAAAGCAAAAAGGAATGTGCATTCTAGCAGAACTCAGAAGAAAAAACAAAAAACAAAAAGAGACAATCAGGAAATGGAGTCTGTGGCAGTCATGTGCTTATGTTAATTTTATGATTGAAATGTAGGGGTGGAGTCTAGCCTGTTAATCTGGAGATAGCCATTGAGTAGCCAAAGAGACCTCTGTGTGGGCATGGCTTTCTCCTGATATGTCTGAGAAATCTCATGAAATAAGAAGCTATCTTCCCCAGTTCTTGGGAGTTAGTTTCAGAGACGATTAATCACAGATAAGACAAGATGGCAGCATCCAAGAAGCTGAAGGAGCTAGAGCAGAAGCCACCTGGCTTTGCCCTGATGGAGTCAGACCTCTGAAGCTGGAGAGGCCATGTGGGGCCAGTAATGAGTTGCTTCTGCCACCACTGGATGCTGTTGATTGACCCTGAGCCCTGGAATCGAGGAGCCATGGGGACACCCTGCCAGCACTGGGATTCTACACCCACTGACCTGTGATTTCATGAGTCAGAAGGAGACATTATAGACTGGTATTGGCCATATGGGCTAATATCAGACTTAAGACTTTGAATTGGACTGGGTTGGGATGCTTTCTCAGTGTTCCATTACTTTTGTATATAAACCCTTTATTTATATTCATATGCGAGTCAATGAAATTTTTTCCCCTAGCCTACCCAGACTGACACAGTGTCAGAGCTGAACCTTCACCTTCTTTTCTCTCAGTTTATCTTTTCAAACTGGCTTCATTATCCCCAATTTTCATGTTAGGTAAATGTGA
The DNA here is from genome assembly GCA_004026705.1 of Nesogale talazaci. NCBI lineage: Eukaryota > Metazoa > Chordata > Mammalia > Afrosoricida > Tenrecidae > Nesogale > Nesogale talazaci. The sequence continues at coordinate 2,344 of PVJH01025310.1, forward strand.
TCACCATTGTCCCAGATCAGCAACCCCAGTAGAAAAAAATGGATCCATGCCTTCCTCTTCTGTAGGTAAAATATGTTTCCCCGCACACATTTCAAATATATATACATTCATATGTATGATTAATTAATCAGCAATAATTTGGCTATTTTTTGTTTTGTTTTGATTCATCTCATTTGGCGAAGCATAATGAAACTAGGTATGAATTTTATGAGTTGGTGCATGCCCTTGCTCACAGCCAGAACTGAAGATCTCATGTTTACTGCAGTGGAGTCAATTCTGACTCAGTCACCCTCTACATCCAGGTCTAACTGCTCCTGTGTATTTCCAAAACAGTAACTCTTTACAAGAGTAGAAAGCTTTATCTTTGTCCCACAGAGCAGGCAGTAGGTTTGAACCTCTGACATCGTGGTTAGCCGGCCAATGTGTAATCCATGACACCTCCATGGCTCTTATAGAACAATCAGTCATTTTTTAAATAATAATTATGACAGATTTACTACTAAAAATTAATGATATCTTTAACTTAAGTATATGTATTAACCATTGCTACCACCTAGATATAGTTTTCAGACTTTATCAAAAGACTAAGCTATGTAGCTATTATTCAAAGTTTCATTCTATGCCAACTGGTTCCCTAAGAGATTAATTGGTATGTGAGCTTATTAGCAGTAAACAGTAATGAAATACTTCTAAAGGGCTAGTTTGATGGACATTCAATTCACCTAATTATCATCTACATTATGGGCACAGTGATGTGTAAAGAATTGAACACAGCATAAAGATTTTTGAGCTACCCACAGTGGCCCAGGTACATTTAGTTATATACATATTCTCTGTGATTATTTCAGTGATTGCCACATGCAAGAGTAAAAAGAAGAAAGTCAAGGGTGGGAAGTCTTAAAAGAGTCGACTTGTAAGAATCATCACAAACGGCTTGAGAAAACCACTTCTCAAAAGCTACTGGTCAAAATGCAAAGTGATAAATACTTTAGAAGCTGAAGAATTAAAATACACATAACAGAATTCAAATAGGTGAGTTTTCTACTTCTTATATTCTAATGTAACAGGTGCCAGCTGTGTCTCTTTTGCCTAATCAATAGAAAAACTGGACAAAACCTATGAAAAAAACTGCATAGCAATAGATTTCTTTTATATACAAAAGGGGAGCTCCAAGGCTCTGGATAAAGTCATTTATATCTGAAATCAAATAACTAGTCCTATAGGAAAAACTCCCTTGAGATTGAACAAAGAACTACAAGGGAAAGGGGGTGCTATCCAATTCCCAGAGATCACAGAAAACCCAAGACAGAAAACGATTCCCTGCCCACAGTGAGAAGTGGCCTTCGGTCAGCCATGAGGCCAGGTTCCATTCTGGGGGCAGGACCAGCTACTGCACTTCATGCATGTCACACAGCTATGAACCCAACTTGGCTTGGAATTCTGAAGCCCGCAGAGACTGGAACAGTGATTTTTCGACGATCCCAAGAGAAGCCTCCCAAACCCAGAATGTATATGGCATAAAATTGCCATAGAAATTCCCTCAAAAATAAGAATCTCAAATCCTAAGAAGAGCATCAACTTCATAAGAAGAAATTAATCTGATGTAGATAAGAAATTTACCGGTAATAGTAGCGTAACTCTATTATAATGAATCCTTAAAAAGGTAAAGGAGGATATTAGCACATTATTTTTTTTCAAATGAGAAATGTCCATAAAAACTCAGGTAACCATAAGGAAGGGCTAAACTTTAATTTTGAAAATGGAAATGTACTTAGTGAAAAGGAAAAATCAATACTCATGCTAAATAATAGCCTACCCATCCATATGACAGAAGCTCTAGAAAGAGATGAGAATGGCAAGAAATCAAGGGGAGCGGGCATGTTTGTATCAGTGACTGAAGAACCCTGAAGTTCAGGAATTAGCAAGCTCACTGGTAGTAGGCAATTATATTAGCTATATTCTCCCATAGTCAAATGGTTACTGGTTTCTCCTGAGTTTCTTATTAAAGGTCTCTCCTGAGTCACGATTTGCCATTGAGTTGTTGGCACAAAGGTTCCACGTTTGGCTGCTACCTGTAAGTTGATCGTTTAAACCCACCCCATGCCTCAGTAGGAGAAAAATCTGGCAATCTGCTTCTGTAAAGACGACAGCCTAGAAAAACCCTATGGAGCAATTCGACTCTGTCACATTGGGTCACTGTGAGTCAAAAATTGCTCTGACAGCACCTAAGAGCAATATCTACTATGCATGCTTCTGAGAGCTGGGGAATTGCATGATGACCACTATGGAAAGGTAAATAAATATCCTTAGGGTATTGACATTCTATTAGGGATTTGGCTGATATATAATTGAAAGCATTATTCAGGTAATTTTAAATTACAGTGAATTTTGAGGCTTAAAAGTCATTAGAAGTAGGTATCCATGGTGGATGGGGATTCACTTTTCTTGTTCTCCTCACTCTGGTTCCCCATGGAACTCACTTCACAGAGGAGATCATAAAACAGTCACTAAAGTAAATACTGTGCAACTATAATCACTGGAAGCATCGTAGCAAAGGGTGCAAATCAACCACTTTTCAAAGCTACTACACTTAACACAAAACTAAATGTCCTATTGAAAAAAACAGCCTTGATCCAACGAGAAGACTTTCTGTGTCTATGTGCTAACTTCTCTTGCTGAATAAAGTATTCACTCTGAATCAGAATCTCCTATGAATGATTAGTCACTTGGCAACTAGCGGTAAGGTTAGTGATTCACAGTTACCCAGAGCAACAATCATAAGAAAAGCGAATGTGGTGTCGCCTGCACCAAGTGACAAGGTCAGAAAGCATGACACCTACATGATTGTCTACAAAACTTTTGTGCAATGTGTCAGTAGACTTCTGCCAAGTCGATGTCAATTCATAACAACTCTTTGTGAGGTCTCCAGCCTGTCCCCAAGTCTTTATGGAGACAGTCACAAGTTTCTCCTCAAGAGTAGCTGGTGGGATTGAATTGCTGGCTAACCTTATGATTTTCAGCCCTTTCTTGAAACTTAACTCACTGCTTTGGAGGAAAATCCAACTCACCGTGACTCTATTTTTATATTAGGTGCCATCTGGCCAGTTCTACACAATGTGACTGGTCCTGCACCATCCTCACGATAGTTCTTATGTTTGAGCCCGTTGTTGTAGCTACTGTATTTGTTTTGAGAAACAAATTCATAAAGAGCCTTCCTCTTTTATGCCACAAGTCTGATCTTCTTCCTCCGGGACTGGTGTCTCCTGAGAACATGTCCAAAGGATTTTACGTGAGTTCTCACCATCCTCATTTCTAAGGAACATTCTGACTGTACATTTACCAAGATAGATTTGTTTGGCAGTCCATGGTGAAGATTCTTCACCAGCACCATAATTCAAATGCATTGATTCTTATTCAGTTTTCAATGTCCAACATTCATGTGTATATGAGGCAACTAAAAGTACTATGGCTTAGGTCAGGTGTACCTCAGACTTCAAAGGGCAAGCCTTGTTTTTCAAAACTTTTCAGTGGTTTTGTGCGGCAGATTCATTTAGCAACAATTCCAAAGGAGAGAGCAGAACTGCTAATGTCAGTTTTAGAGACTGTAGAAAGACACACATTATCCCCATGGATTTGGGAGGTGTTGGTCTTGTGCTTAGCCACTACTGTGAATAACACACTATGATTCCAGGACTCTTGGTTCTTCCCCCAAAGGCTACAATTCTATGTTAATCTACTTTCTTGATATTTCATGTTATTATAAGTTTAAAATTGTTACTAAACATTATTAAGGATTCTGTGAGGTCTGACATCACAGCAAGTCCAAGAGAGAAAGGATGGGATGCTAATAGTTATGTCAGTGGGTGATGCTAATGCGAAGATATCACTGAGCACGACACTTTAGAAAAAAGGTGCAGCCATATTCTTCTGAAATATTAGCCATTGAAACACTCAGAAACATTCTTCTCTGACACACATAGGATCACCATGAGCTAGAATTAGCTTGACAGCAACTGTTCTAAAAAGACGCTTGTGCTAATTCATGTAGACCAGAGGAAAAAATTCACAAGCACGCATATTTGTATAAGGGAGAGGTTTATAAACCAGAGGAATGAAATATTGAGAAAGCATCCCAGCCAAACCAGGCCAAGCCCACAAGTCTGATATTAGCCCACATGTCCAATGCCAGTCGATAAAGTCTTCTTCAGATTCACAAGGTACATGCAATGACACCAGGACAATCACAGGCCAGTGGGTGCAGAATCTTGTGTATCCATGGTGATAGAAGCATCTCAGTGCTGGTAGGGGTCTCCATGTGACTTTTCCAGCTTCAGAGTTGTGGTTTCACCAGGGCAAACCCTTGTAGCTTCTCCTCTGGGAAGTGTCACAGGACCCCACCTTGTATCTTGTCAGGAGAGCCTCTCCAAAAGACTGAGCCAAGTCTCTCACCTTCAATTGCGAAAGACTGTGAGATTTCCCAAAATTCTCAGGAGAAAGTCATTCCACATAAAGGTCTCATTGGCTATCTCCAGATTGACAGGCTAAACCCCACCCCTAGACTCCCAATCTTGAAATTGACAAAAGAGGACGTGAATGCCACAACACTGAAATAACAAGAAATCTTTTCAACAAAGAACAGAGTGAATTCTTGGTTTTCTATGGCATACCAATGTCAAATTGGAGTATATAAAACATCAATAATCAAGAAACTCTTCATTGATAATGGACCTCAAAAACCCCTCTCTCCACAAATTTCAGAACAGCAGATTAAGATCTTGCTAACTCCCACCATTGAACACTCTAAGAGGAATCACAATGGAAAGACAGCGTGAAAGAAAAATGTGGAACAAAACTTAAAAACAGAAAGACCAGGCTTACTGAGCTAACAGAAATGAGTAGGACCCTGAAGGCTAAGACTCCTTGACAGCCTTTAAGAATGGAAATTCTCCCACGACCACCAGAGGGCAGTGATGCTCCCAAAACAAACAAACAAACAAAGAATAGAAATCAACTTTGTGGTTCGACTTTCAGTCAAAAAATAGGTATTTTCCTGTTCTATGTGATGACACCAGGGAGATAATCACTCCTTAGTATAAAGGGCATTCACAAACAATGATCTAGTTGCTGTGAAAACAAGCAGCACGAAGAAGGAGTGATATTCCATACACAGTGGTCCAGAAGGATGGACTGGAGTGATGTAGAAGGAGCTCTGGTGGAGTGGTGGGCTACAAGAAGGGCAGCTAATTGCAAGGTCAGAAGTTTAAAGGCATCAGCCACTTGAAGAGAGAAAGATTAGATTTTCTGATCAGTGAAAAGGTCAACAGCCTCAGAAACCCAAGGGAAAAATTCTACTCTGGCCTTGGCTTGAGAATCGCTCTTAGTCAGAATTGACTCCATCGCCATGAGTTGGGATTTCCAGAAGGCTCGCTCATATTAAAAGTTCCTTATTTGAAAAGACACTTGAAGGAAGAAGGCAGTTTCTTCTTCTTTGGGACAATAAGTTGATCTGTGGTGTGTGGGTGTGATTGACACGAAGGCAGACCATATATTCAATTAGAATTTAGACCTTAGCTCAGTGAAATTTCCTATGGACTGGGCACTCTTGGTAGTGACTTGAGTCTACCCTTAAGAAGAAATATTATTGAGAGTCGATTTTCATATATTATTGTCTATTTTTTGTGACTATTTGAGGAAGGGGAAGGGAATGGCAGTAAATAGAATTAATAGTTTCGATTCCTACCAAATGTCCTATCAGCCAACTAAACAAGAAAGTGATAATTCTTTAAATAGCAGAACATTGTCAAATAGTTGGTCTTAGCTACTTCCAAAGCCATTCAGTTTTTTTAAAAAAAAGCTATAAACTCAGTGGAAATGTGATTACTTGAATAAAATGCAGTTCATGTTTTCTGAAATTAAATTGATCAACAGTGCATTTGTATGCATCTCTTCAAATATGCATGCCTTTCAATCCACATCTATATATATATATATATATATATATATGAGTGCAGATATATTTCAAATATTTATGCTATGTTTCCATGTTATTTTATTTTACTCAAATGCCTCTAAACTTTAATATAAACCTTCTTTTAAATATTGGTATAGGGATGTCACCCTTTAGGTTTGATTAACTGATATGGGGTCTAGAGCCTCACTCCTTCTGGGTGTTTGGTATCTCATGGATGTTTTAATTTGCATTTTTTGATGGCTATTGGAGCTGCAAAGGCACAGAGAGGGCCAACAACAGCTTGAGTCCTGATGACCTCTCACTGGAGCATACCACAACAAAGGACAATGTTGGCACAAATGAGGGGGAGTGAGTCCAGGGTGAATGCCCCCACAGCAGCATGAACCAACAAGGAAACATAGCAGATCAGCAACACGAGCAAAGTAAAGCCATAAAGCTTCCTTAGGAGCCCCAAAATTAGACTTCAGGCTAGGTGGGGCAGTTCCCAGAACATTCCAGGACCAGCTGGGAGATAATTTTATAGGTCAGTGAACAAACCTAGGATTATCTAAACTTTTTTTTGGGGGGGGAAGTTGCTAACTCTTATTATTTATGTATTTTTCTATTTCTCTTTTATCTTCATTCTTTTCAATCTTTTGTTTTCTCTGTTGGTTTGCCTACCTATATAAGATAGTCATTGGAAGCAAGCCTGAGGAGAACACAAGGTGACCAAAGGTTCTGGGGGGGTTCACAGGAGGAGGAGGGAGGGAAAGGGAGTGGTGAGCAAACCATGTCATACACAACTAGAAGAACAACTAGGAAAATAAAATCAACAACAAGGAGGGTGTAGAGATCCTGGGGGTGTGGACGCAGCAGCAATCTAGCTGAGAGAAATTACTAAGAGGCAGAATGATGAATGTGGTGGTGGGAAAGGAGGAAGATAGAAAGAAACAGAGGAAAGATTTAGGAAGCAAAGTTATGGATAAAGTATAAAATAGGTGTGCACTTTTGTAAATATATTAATTCATAAAAATAAAGGTATTGGCTCATGTTCATATATTTATGTGGTGGTACATTAAGTGGGTGGACAGACTTTGGGCCTCTACTCAAACTCTCCCTCAAGGCAAGAATAATTTGTTGTAACAACCTGGCATTCTGCGATGCTCACCCTCCTGGTATCATTGCTGAAGACAAAAAGGGTACACAAGCAAATGTGGTGAGGAAAGCTGACGGTGTCCGGCTATCAAAAATATATAGCGTCTTGGGTCTTAAAAGCTTGAAGTTAGGGTTAGGGTTAATTTTTTTTTTAATGAAGAGCTTGAAATTGAACAAGCAGCCATCTAGCAGAAAAGCAACAATCCCACACAGAAGAAGCATACTAGCCTGTGTGATCATGAGGTAACAGACACCAGAAGATCCCAAACAAATAAAAAGCATGTTGAGAATTAAGGAAATCAGAGCAGAAACCTCAAACCCATCTGTAGACAATGGAAAAGCCTCCCCCAGATGGGTCACAGGAAGGGAGGAGTCAATCAGGGTGAAGGCATCAATGAAACACACGCTATTCCTCTGTTTCTTTGAGGCTTCCTCACCCCCCACTATCAAGGACCGCAGTCCTGCCTTACATTTCTGATGACCAGAACATGTACACTGGTACAGATAAGATCTCATGACATATGGAATCTAGATCAGTAAATCCTCAGGAGCAGAAATGGAGTAGCAATACCAGGAGCATATGGGGAGGTGGAGAGAGGAGGGGGGAAGAAACTGAAATGGAAGTGAGACAGCAGTTGGTGTAAGATATGAAAATAATAATAATGTATAATTTATCAAGGAATCAAAAGGATGGAAAGAGAAGCAGGGTAAAAAACAAAGCTGATACCAAAGGCTCAAACAGAAAGTAAATGATTACAGTATGATGATGGTCATGTATATACAAATATGCTTGATACAATTGATGCATGGATTACTGCAAGAGCTATAAGGGCCCCCAATGAAATTATCTTTTAAAAACTGGTATAATTTTTCATATTTTTTAAATGGACATATATACTTCACAGGTTGTTTTTTCATTTCTTTTTTCCATCACTAATTCATCAAATAACCCTTCCTAAGATTTAATTTTCATTTTTCCTTATTTTTAAAAAACTATTTAAATTACAGCATCTTTCTAACATAAAGGAATGGGGATTACAGTTACCAAACAAAATGTCACCATTGAATATTGGGATATGATTGTAGAAGTCTAGTATTTAGATTTCAAGAAATAAAAATGTGCTCCAAAATGGTTAGATGTGTAGGTCCGAGAGAGAGAGAGAAAAAAAGGTTTTAACTGCCACACTCACTCTGAAGCCCATTCCTTTCCTTCAGTGTCCCCAAAATGAGCACCTTCTGCTTACCTATATAACCAAAGTGGCAAGTACGTGTAAGCACTGACATCCCAGGACAGTTGTCTATAAAACTAGACTTGTGCCTCTGGCCTCCCTTCGCTCCCAGGTCTGGGAGAGCAGTTTCCTCCATAACCTCTACATCATGTCCATTCAATGTTGTGAAAATTGGGTCCCTAACTATCTCTGGCGGGCCAAGAGTCGGCATGGCAACAAACTCCAAGTCAGGCTTTCCAGTTAGTTTTCTGGCAACCCGAAGGAATGGCTTTTCAAAATTGTAGTCATCATGTTCCCCTGAAAATAACACAGGATCTTGTATTTATTTTTCCTCAAGAAGACACCCTGCAGGCATCCTCAAACTATAGCCCACAGGCCACATGGGAGCTACCTGGTGTCTTTGCCACCACTGCCTGTCCTGCTTAGCAGCGGACTCACCCCGGGACCACAGTAAATTTGTTCATAGTTTTGTTTTGTTTTTGTTTTTAACTATAGTCCAACCCTTCAATGCTCTGAGGGACTGTGAACTGGTGCCCTGTTTAAAAAGTTTGAGGACCCCCACCCTAGAGCATATTTTCAGGGTATGTGTTATGTTTTTAAAAAGTAAGGTATAGCAATCTACATTTATTCAAAGCTAGTTAAGTCATTTTCTTTTGGAACATCATCAAAACTCTCCAAACTCCAAATTCCATCCCGAGTTTCTTGCGACTCTCTCATGCCAAGCAACAGAGTTCTAATTAAATGAGCAGCTCCTATTCCTGTCACCGGCTCAGAGGGCATTGGTAACAACACTGTCACTGATTTTATCCCATGAATTCTTCACCCAAACCACGACCTCTTGCAGGCTAGGCTTCGCAAAGTTTCCACGCTTTTTTCTTGCCATTCTACTTTCAGTGTGGTTGTTAATCGCCATGAAGCAAAGGTCTTTGAGTGGCTTGTTTATTGCAATATCAAGAGTCTGCAGAGAGGTTACGACGGGATACATGAGAAGTGCTGTCCTTCTTGGTCACCGCTCGGCGCTGAAATGCTTGAGCTGTGCAGATATGCTGTGTAGCCACGCCCATCCCTTTCAGGATAGGGATTATATTGCACAAATGCTTAGAAGTCCTCCTAGAATTTATTTTATGGGTAGGTGTTATTTTCAGGGAAACAGTACTTTGGGTAGCAATGGCCTATTGCCGAAGATTCTTCTTTTGGTGGGAGACAGTGGATTTTACCTTCTTGTCCTAAATGTCCCCTCTGTTGCCACAAACATACTCTACCAAGGTCCCCTTTCCAGTTAGACACATTCTTGTAAGTAACCTTTGAGGGTACATCGAACATTATAATTGCGCACTGGGCTTGAATATGTTAGCCATCTCTCAGTCTTCCGCAGTTTTCTTCACCACCAGAATCTCATACATTGAATTTAATTAATTGGTCCTTTGTCAGTATGAACCACAAGGGCATGGATCTGAACGCCTAAGGTAGCAACAGACTTCTCAAATTCTCTGTTCAGAAGACAGTTTATAAATGGTAATTTTCCAGTTCCACCATCACTCAGTAGTACGAGTTTGAATAGGACTTTAGTACTCCTAGGGGAGCTATGGTGAAGGATCTTCCAGAAGTTTCTCCAGGCCATGTCTGACTGGCCTGGATATATTTTCAAATCGCTTATGCTGTATTTTTTTAAGATCTGTTAAGAAACATGGTTCTGTTCACCTTATGCTAAAGCAAAATAATGGAATAGTTGCTTCTCAGGAAAAGCTGTACGCTGGACACTGGACATCAGACATTTAAGAATGTTCTTAAATACACAACTAAATTACTTGTAGAATTTTACAAACAATGTAAAACCTTTAAATGCCTACTTCAAACAGATGCACTGACTACCAGGTCATTATGCTGATGCAGTACAAGCAATCACACACTATGGATGTCATTGAGAGTTAATGAAAAGTCGCTTCTGAAATTGTGTATCTCAGGCAGTGCCCCACTTCTACAAAAATCCACATGTATTTCTTTTGAAATTATAAAAAAAAAAAGCTTTCTCTGTAGATATGCTCTGCTTGAAGACACCCTACTAGAAATGAATTGTTTATGAAAATAATTCCTCAGTTCTGGGAAATGGAAATTTTACCACAGCATGCAGATCCCTTTCTAATAGAATTAAATTAGAAAAATTCTCACTTGTGTCTCCACCAGACTATGGTTCAAAACCACGTGATCCCATTTTAGTTTTCCAATTTTTTAAAAAAAAGATAGAAAGACATAAGCAAATAAAAGTTTGGTGTTTTTCTAATGAACTTAAAATGTGATAGTGTGCTGTGGAGAGAGGAGCCTGTGTTGCTGTTTATACCTGTGGAGTATACAAAGCAAGCTTTGAAACGTCACAAGACCAGAATGGTGCCGTGTTAGCCACCCAGCACAGCCACTTGAGTTCCAACACCATCTGATTGCTCTTCCTTCTCCCTCAAATTTTTTCAAAGCCTGGGGATCAAAAAGAATCAAAATTCATATGAAAATTACCTTATATGTTTAAACTGAGAAATGTACTTTTTGAACTCTGCAAGGATTTTTTAAAAGCAGACTCTAACCAGATTACAACTGTGAAAGCCTCACCCTGTAGATGAGAGCTTTCCTTTCTGCTCTGCACACCACACCTACACCAAGTAGGGAGAAACAGAGTAACAGAGATGTGATTTCTGGGTTAAAAAAATGGGAATATATACTATTATTTTCTCTCCTCCTGAGCTGGGTATCAATCTTGATTGTGTTCTTGGATACTGTGTTAGTCTGGTAGACTAGACAAACAAATCCACAGAAACTCATATGTATAAAAGAGAGTTTTAGATATATGAGGTAAGTATACATCCAGAAAGCATTGCAACCCCATCCTGCCCAAGCCCAAGAGTCCGACTGAGCCCATATGTCCAACACCCATCTTCAAAGTTCTCCTTAATCTCACAAAACATATACAATGACACCAAATGCATGTAGGAAACCAAATCAGTGAGCCTGTAAACATCTCAGTGCTGGTAGAGGTCTGCACGTGGCTGCTCTGGCACCCAAGACTGCATCAGGGTAGGTCCATATGGCTTCTTGTCAGGGTGGTCACGCAGGAAGGGAGCCTTGCCAGCTGAAACATGGAACTGACTCAGGCAACTGCACCCTGGTCTGACAGTCAGAGAGCAGGAGACCAGAAAACTAGAAAGGTGTGGCTCACCGAGCCATTTACCTCTCCAGCTTTCAATTAATCCCACTAACTATCACAGGTACTGTTACTCAAACATAAAAATAACTTTGAAAATCACCTTAGTGAATTTTTTCTTACAGAGAAGTAAGCCTCTTAAAGGAAACAGTAAGTACACGTGTGTGTGTGTGTGTGTGTTTTGTGTGCGCGCATGCTAAATTTGGGATAAAAGAGGCTGGGGAGGTTACACTTGAACTTTGAATTTAAGAACTTTCCTCACTCAGGTTCCTTAAAAATTATTACTAGTTTGGCTTATTTTTAAGCACAGGAAAATTACATTCTTAAATCCAACTTTGTCTTGTTTACATAATGTGAGTCATTAAAATGGTTTATAGCTAGGAGAAATTGTCCTTGAGAATTTTAAAAACCAAGTAAGTAGTTTGCTATTATAGTTCTAATGCAGTCCCCTTTCAAAATGGAAAAGTATATTAAATAATGATAACATCTTAATAATATATAATTTGCAAATCTTTGCATGGCAATCCTCAGAGAAAAGCTTCAGAGCATTATTTTCTCCATTACAAGATTTTATGTGATTTTTTTCAAACTTTCCACAATAGAAAATGTTGACATCAATCTACAAAGTCCACGTTTCTAGCGCTAGTCCTTTTGCCAGTAACCCTATCTTAAGGCCTGCTAAAGATCAGAAAGTCTTACAAAGTACAATAGTAAATTCATCTTAGAAGGACTCTAAAGATTAGGTTAACTTCCAAATGTAATATGAAATTAGAACTAAGATGTACAAAGGCAGGACCAGGAGAGGCTACAGGGGATTAGAGAATTTTCTGTTCACTGATTTTGACTATTTGCAAGGAGTATTGAATGAAAATATAATGGAGTTGCTTTTTTTTTAAGTCACAGCAATCTAAGAACTTAACAACTATCACAAAAGATTTAAATGGAGACCAAATAGAATTCATTCATGAAGAAAGTGCTTGTAGTAACAAAGAATAAAATGTCTTATTATTTGAAATGTAGTGTTAGTACCTACTCTATTTTGTAAAATCATTTGTTTATTCCACTAAAATCAAATTTGCTTTTTTCACAGTCATTTTAAAGATTTACTCCAAATCATTGAAACTAAGAAGAAATTTTAACCATCTAATATTTTCTTAATAATCAGTTATTAGCTTGCTATTTTTGCATAATCAATAAAATACCAGCAAACATCTTTCTGCTTTTCTCTGCTTCAACTAAGATCCATCTGACTTCACCAGTAGTATCTCTTCACCAGTAGTGTCCTTTCCTGAATCTGGATTGGATTTTTGGCAGCTGCCTGTTGATGGACTGTGGCAGCATGGTTGAATGATGTTCACCAAAATTTTACTCAAATGTGATAGTAAGAATATTGTTTTATAATTCCCACATTCTTCCAGGACACCTTTCTTTAGAAGAGGTACAAATATGATTTATTCCATTTGTTTGGCTAGGTAACTGCCTTCAAAATGCCTTGCCCTAGACAAATGAGCACTCACAGTTGAAACATTTCAATTGGTGAAATTCCATCAATTACTGGATCCTTATTTTCAGGCAATGCCTTCAGTGCAGCATGGATTCCTCCCTTCAATACCCATAGGTTCTTGATCATATTTTATCTTATGAAATGTTTCAATTACAACCATTTCTTTTTGCTCTTGACTCTATGAATTCTTGCATCTTCTTTTGATGCTTCCCAGATCATTCAGTATTTCACCCATATCAATTTTCAATATTAAAACTCAAGGTTTGCTTTCTTCTTCAGTTCTTAGAGCTTGAGATATGCTAAATTCATTCTTCCTTTTTGACTTTCTAACCCTAGGTCTTTGCACATTTCATTGTTAATACTATATTTTCTCTTCTAGAACTGCCTTTTGAAATTTTCTGTTCAGACTTTGTATTTCATCTTTTTGTCCACTTGCTTTAGCTATGCTATGTTTAAGAGCAAGTTTCAGGACTTCTTTTGAAGTCCTTATGTTCTCTTCTTTCTTTCCTGTCGGTTGAATTACCTTTTTCTTTTTTAATGTATGATGTCCTTCATTGCCTCCCACACATTAACAGATCTATTCCTGTGATGTTGTAGGAATTTAGCTAATGTGTTAGTTAGGTTTTATATAAACTTGACTGGGCTAGGATTCTCAGTAGTTTGGCTATGGAGACTCCCAGGTAAGGCATAGGTCACAGTCTCATGATGTCTCCTTGAAGATATGACCTCTTTCATATCTGTAAGTGGACATTCATGCTGAACTGGCTTCTGCGTCTAATTCCTTGGGAATATTGATTGCTTTCCAACATTCTTTCTATGACTCTACCTCCATTGACCTCTCACTTCCCTGCTTCCTGATTCATTTCCCCAGTAGCTGCATGAATCAGAAAGTGTCTCTCACTGGCATCTGATCCACAGACTTAAGTTGAACTAAGCTTGCCTGTTCTTGACATAAAGTATTTTCTTGGTAGAAATGTATTCCTGATATATATGAGTATCACTGGTTTGTTTCTCTAGAAAACCCAATTTAAACCTGGTGGGATATACTCAAGTTCATATTTTGGCTCTCCGGACCTGTTTTAATTTGCAAGTTCAACATGAACTTGCATATAAGTAATTCTTGATCTGTTCCACCATCAGCCACTAGTCCAAGTCAGACTGTTGATATTGAGCTTCTCCTTTCTTTCTTCTCACAAAAACTCAAAACCAACATCTATACCAAATCAATTCTGACCCATAACTACCACTTTTTAGGACAGAAGAAAATTATTTTCTGTAGCACAAAACCTCATATTTCCCCCATAGTGGGTTTATATTGCTTAACTACAGTTAGCACTCAAAGTTTACCAAACTCCTCCACCAGGACTCCTGGTTTTCCCAGATGTAGTCAATTTGATTCTCGTGTATCATGTCTATATTACATTGGAAGTCCACATGTACGGTTGTCATCCATGCTGTTGGGAAAAAATATTTATTTGCTATGAACAAGTCACTGTTCTTGCAAAATTCTATTATGCAATATCCAGCTTTGCTTCTCTCACCAAAGTCATATTTTCCAACTACTGTTCATTCCTCTTTGATTCCTGTTTTTGTTTTCCAATCACCAATAATTATCAATACATCTTGAAGGTATGTTTGACTCATTTCAGGCAGAAGGCTCTGGTGCAAATCTTCCATTTCTTGTTCACCAGCTTTAGTAGTTGGTGAGTGAATTTGAAAAATAGCTGTACTAACCTGATTTCCTTGTACTGGTATAGCCACAAGGCATTGCTCTTCATCACAGATCTTGAAATGTTCTTTTGAAAGATACGTATGATGCCATTTCTCTTGAATTTATCATTCCCAGTACCAGTCCCTAGCAGCACCCAAAAGATTTGACATCTCCCAAACCATTAGGGACTAATCTACTATGCTCTGTAATGTTTATATCAATCTTTATGCATCCCATTTCATTTGTGACTATTCTAATTTTCTTAGATTTAATAATTCATACTCTACATATTCTAATTACTCACAGATGTTTGCAACTGTTCCTTTTCTATTTGAGTTATGCCTCATCAGCAAAGGTATGATGGAACTTTATACCATTCATTTCCTTATGGTAGACTCTACTTTGATGAGCCAGAGAGTTTTCAGTTGAATTTGAGTCTCCCTCATATTGAGGGGCCCATGTTAAGACCCTATAACTGACAATGTTCAGCTGCTATTGGCAAGATTTCAGTGGCTACTCTTTCAGAAGCCTAATGCTTCTTCGCAGTCTGTCCTTAGTCTGGATGCTCCACTGACATCTATTCATCTTAGATGATGATCCAGCTGGTATTTGAAATACCACTAACACTTCTTCCAGCATCACAACAATAACCAAGCCACTACAGCACAACAAAAGACAAATGATGAAGCTTCTAGGCTGGGAGTATTTACAACTTATGGCCGTTAGGTGCCATGGAGTCAGCATTCATGACATAGCTGGGGAAAGTTGCAAGGGCCTTTGATTGCTACTGAGCATTGATTCAAAATCAGAATAGCCACAAGCCCACATTAATAGCAGGAAAACAACTCGAAATTCCCAGTGTTATGCAACCTTTTTGTGACTATAAGACAGGAGACTTTTTTATTTCTAAGTAATTTTTTAATCTAGTGAATATTCTAGTGTTATACACTAGCATGTGTAATGGATTTAAGGGAGGACCAATGTTAGTGATAAATAAGAAACTTCCTATTCTCCAAATCCAAGAAAGAAATAATTGTTCTTTTTAGGCCACAACTCCAAGCTGTGAACTATAAACTTTCAAGTTGGTTTCTTAAGCCTGTCCCAATGCAAACAGCATTGGCTTTGCATCCATAATCCGGCATCTGACAGTGAAGTGATCAGCAATACAGTCACTTTTCTGAATGAATCTATCAGCAGAAGCCTCATGCCAGTGATGAAACTTGAACATCAAGGAATGGCAATCACACTCAGGAAAAGTGGGGTACAATGGACAATCCACCAACTTCTAGATTTGTCAGGCTGCTGAGACACCTCCAGTTCTGAACTACTGGTTTCTCAAAACGCTCGATAAAATCAGCAATTTATTTCTTTACCGTTTCACCTTCTTTAATCTTTCTTAATAATAAATTAGTAGAGCATTACCAATTTTTATGAAAAATTTTTAGTTTCCACGAACTGGATGTCTTGCTTGAATTATTTTCTCCCAAAAGAAAACATTTATATATATATATATATATATATATATATATATATATATATATATATATTTTACTAAGGATGGAGATTTATTCAGTTGGGGAAGCACACAGAGGGGCCATCTATAAAATTAGCAGGCCAGGTAGTTTGGAATGTCTTCTCTCAGTTCCTCTTCCAGTGTTTAAGCAATCCTGAGACTTTCCTATCCAAAGCTTTATCCCATACCTGAATCAATACTGAGGACATCGTCATCTTCATTGGGAATCTCAATTATTTCTGTAGGTCGGAAAGCTTCATCCTCAGAACTGCTTTCCCGGTACTGCAGTCCAAGACTGGAGTAGAAATCTTTCACCAAAGACTCACAATTAGTCACTGCCCCGGATGCGTCATCAAAGAGCTGATCAACATGGGCCACCTCACATTCCTTCTGCATTACCCACGTCTCCAATTCTGCTAGTTGCTTCTTGCGCTGCTGCACACAGTCCGTTTTTTCTAATTCTTCATCAGTCAACTGCCGAAGGTCTTCCATGGAGATGCCCAGCTCCTCAAACACGGCCTGCTGCAGTTCTGCGATCTCTTCCGACTCCATTGCAGCGGTTGCTGCACCTAAACCAATGCACTCGGGCACGGAGGACATGCTGCTGTCCTCACTCAGGGGTCGGGCTCGCTGGAAAGAGGGAAGAGCAAAAGAGGGGACATTTCAATATTTTAAAATTTTTTCTCACCACTCACATTTCCCCAAAACATGCTAAATTAACTTGCATTTCAACCCTTGCCCTAATTTTGGTACATGAACTTAGAATCACTTAATCATTTTTTACAAAAAAAAAACACTTTTATTGAAATATAAATTATGTTTTATTCAATGCAATGGTTTAATCATATTTTCAAAAGACAGCAGTCATCACCACAATACATTCTAGAACATTTTCCTTTTTTGTCTATTATTATTAGCTTCCCCATTACTCTACAACCATCTATCTATACCATAACCTTAAGAAAATATTAATCCAGCTACTATCTTTATAGCTTTACCTCTTCTGGATTTCAACATTTTAAGAAAAAAACATGCAAAACCAAACAATCCAACAACACAATAAAACATAAAAATGTTAATCCAAAAGAAAGAATAAAATAATAAAAGTTAGAACAAATTTTCAATGGGTCAACAAGAAGAACATGTGATAAGGTGTTAAATCTTAACTAATCATGTCTACATTAATCTACTTTCCAATGCAGTTTGACTGATACCAAGCATATTCCCTCCCCTGGTCACTGGTCATGGGGATTCAACAAAGACTTAATCCATATATGACCCCTGCAAATGGATTTTGGGATTTCACTGTTATCTGTACCCTTCTGCAAACTGGTTGCTCAGAAATGAAGCCTTAATATTCCTGTCTCCATTCTTACAATTAATTAGTTACAATCTTTGGGTCACACAGGCAGGTGGTGTGCTTCTGTAGTGTGCAATTAGCTGACACCTCACTTAGTTGTCTGCTTATTTAAGACCCCAGATGCTCTTTGTGATCTAATCTAATCTAATTTCTTCCCCACACTTTGCCATTGTCAGTGATCTCTTCTTGAGGACAAGTATCAAGTAGAACATGTCATAAGAACTAATTTTGGGGAAATAAAAGAACTAATTTTTGTTATGTTAGAGCTATAATTAAATTCAAACACAAAATCAATTCATATCTCTGTGGTTTATATAAGTCCATGGTCTACTTTAGAGACATAATTTTCATTTTATTGATGGACATTATATATCTTCTCTGTTGGGCATACTCTAATCAATTGACAGTGTTATTAATTTAGTAATGGTCCTGAATTTAAAATACTGCTATGAAATTGGAAGTATATATGTATAGAACAACTTTTTAGACTAAAATAAATGGATTGTTGATTTGTTCAGATCAAAAACTTAAGTGCCTGCACATTACCTACACAAAAATGGGGGTTTGGGAAAGGGTAAAAATTTCAATACTAAGGCAGTACTACACCTGTGGGACCAAGATGTGCCAATAAAAAGCAAAGAGATTATGAAATTAGCAATATATGTCAATCTTGAGTTGTCATTTATTAGACACCCTCAAAGCAAGAGATTTGAAGCACAGTCCATGATTTCCAAAGTAATAATCTTGGGATAATAGTCATCTGTTTCTTCTCACACTAAGGCTTTCAGCCTTAAATCCAAGGAAGTATTTCAGTTCCTCTGATCTGTTGCAAGTATGTTTATGGTAAAGATCAGTTTGCCTAATAAAGTTTCCAAATTGAATCCTTTTGGTGTGACCTAAGAAGAACACTGTGTACCTGGACAGAACAGAGTCTAAAATCACGGTTGTTTATAGCCCATGACCAGGGTCACCAAGGACTGCATAGAAGCAAGGACAAAAAGGTCCAGTTAGGAACATAATATGAGCTGTATTCCCCTCTTGGGCATCTTCTATATAAGTAATGTTAATTAGATTTTTTCCCTGATTAAGGGCAGATGTACCAATCAACAGAAGTGAAATCACTTCTCCAAGACAGCCATGATATCTCTCTATCTATCTATCTATCTATCTATCTATCTCTCTTGTTCTATCTCTTTCACACACACACACACACACACACACACCTCTAAACTTTATTTCCTTTTAGATTCATAAGCACCTTTGTAAGAGTGCCTGTTGATTTGGGGTGAACATATAACCATGCTATGTCACAGGAACTGAACGGTCTTCTCCCTCTCTCCCCAATTCGAGAAACTGGTACCAGTTGAGGTGAGGTTTCAAAGAAGTTATTAATATGTACTTACAAGGGGGTGAGGTATGGATCATGAGCATTAGGCAGCCACACTATCTCATTGCATGGGTGAAGCTGCATGACATGAGAACAGATGCCTGCCTTTGTCATGGTGTTGTTTATCCTTATAGCAGTTGTGTCAGCCACCCACCCCGGTGCCAATTTGAGGATGAAGAGTGTAGGGGTGGAGTCTAACTTGTCAACCTGGAGATAGCCAATGACACCTCTGTGTGGGCATGGCCTTCTCCTCTGAAAATTCTGGGCAATCTGGTACTTCCTTTTTGACAGCAGGAGATGCTCACTGACTCCCTTGGAGACGCTCTACTGACAAGGCTGACTTCCTGTGAGGCATCCCTGAGGAGAAGCCACATGAAGCTACCCTGATAGAACCAGACCTCTGAAACCAGAGAAGTCGGGTAGAGACCCCTGCCAGCGCTGGGATGCTTACTTTCTATCCACTGGCCTGTGACTCTCCTGCATTTGACGTCATTGCATGGGCCTCATCAATTCGAAGAGGACTTTATAAATTGGTATCAGATTCATGAGCTTGGACTCAACTGGGTTGGAACACTTTCTTAATATGCAATTCTCCTTTTTATAAAACTCTCTCTTATATACATATGTGTATTTGTGAATTTGTTTCTCTAGTCTACCCAGACTAACATAGGAGCATTATGCAATATTTGTATTACTACTACTATATATTTAATAGTTTAAAATTAATAGTGTACTACAATTATAATATTTATAATACTATTATATTATATTAAGCTAATGCAATATTTATTGTTATATAATATAGTTGTATAATATAAGTATCATCCAACTTTGTCTTCTGTGCTTAACTAACCAATCAGCATAATGGTTCCCAGGTTCATTGCTGACATGAGGTGCTTTGTGTTTCATTGTGATTTTGGAGGGATGCATAGCAATCCATTGTATGTAGGGACCAGAATTCCTTCATCTTTTCTTCTACTGATGTGCGCTTGGGCTGTTCCAAGTTTCTTGCTATTGTGAACTGTATGATGATGAAAATGTAAGAGTATATACCTGGTATTTCTTTCATTTATTTGGAGGACACACCCAACAGAAGTGTTGCTGGATGATGCAATATTTCTATTCCCAGTTGCTTTAGATAGTGCCAAGATCAAAAAAATTAGGCAGATGCTTGTCAACATTTTCATTTCTAAAAAGTATTAATGCTTTGAAGTAACAGCACTCCCTGTTTTGCAAAGAGTAAATTGAACGGTTGTCCTTTTGTTCATTTCAAATATAAAGTGGAGGTCTCTTGCTTTGATAGGTAATATAAAGAACTAAGTGAAGTCAGAATGAATTTGTGAAGAGCAAACAACATTTGGAAGGCCTTCTTGCCCATATTTTGGGACTACTGGATTTTTATCAAGATTAATACAGGAGGATTGAAGGATCTCTAATTGGTATTCAGGGAGTTGGTGTGATCAAATTTAAATTTATCTAATGCTATCTAGTTTCATAATAAATATGAGATTTAAGTGTTCATTAGAGCATATATATATATATATATATAAGTTTCCACTTAAAAAAAGCATGATTATAGCTTGAATTAATGTGGTAATTATGTTGATGCAGAAAATGTAATGTGTCTCAGGAGTAATTAGGGAGAAAGCATCAAAATACCTTGCCAAGAGATTAGAGAAATTATATAAAGGGAAGGGCATAACAGACAAAAATCCTTATTTCACTAGATGAAAATTGACCTTTCTCAAGTATTTGGATCAATAGAAAGGATCAGGTTGGTGAAAACATGTCTTGAGTTTGCTCTGGATAGACTGAGTTTGAGAAGACTGAAGTATATTAGAGAAGTTTTCCAAAAAGCATGGAGCATAGAGTGTAGGACTCGAAAGGAAGAGGTTGGCCAACAGTACAAATGTGTGAGCCAGCTACATTAAGGAAGACATTTCTGACTAGAAATAGCTCATCAATAAATGAAAAAAACGGGGTCAAAACTGTCAAAGAGGAGGAGGAAAATCTGGAAAGTCAACAACGCTGAATCCTGTTGAGAGATCACAGATGATAAGATGTGCAACAGTCACTGGGTTCAGCCTGCTCCGACTAGGTTAAACTTAGAGACCTAAAGGGGAAAACAGAAAAAAAGGAAAAAAAGGATGACATGCTCTCTCTAAATTGCTTTACTCCCTCCTTTCTTCCAAAGAGTTTTGCATTAAGTTACTGGTGAAACCATCTTGAAATAGATTGTTTGGACCTGGATCGAATCAGGCAGCACCCTGGACCAGGCCGCCCCCCAGGACCAGGCAGCCCCCTGCACCTCTTTGCAGCAGCCTCACAAAAAGGAGAGGAACAACCTGCTGAATTGTGTAACCCCTGCCTCTGGCATTTCCCAGCGCTTATCTTCTCAAACAGCATAGCCCCTTCACAGAATTTATCTTTTAGGGCTGGGTCTGTCAGCCTCTTCCCTCAGTGTTCCAGAAATCAGAGCTGCGAAAGACAAATTATACTTCCAAACCATATCCTGACTCACACCCTGCACGTGCAACATCAGAAAGCCTTATTCCCCTTATCGGTACATATGTCCTTGACTCAAGCCCTATATATGTCCCACTGCCTCACTACCAGGTGCGGTTTCCCTGGCCTAACTCTCTGGCCTCAGAAACTCCCAGGAGTTTAAAATGCTTCTGTCCCTTTCTTTGCTGTCTCTTCCCTTCCCCCAAAGTCCTTCTCTAGCTTCCAATAAAGTCTATATTCATCTTTCATCCCTAACTAAGCTCTATGTCCTTTATGAGGTTCTATCTCAACTTCCCATAGATCTCTTCAATTCTGGCCCTTCCAGCCTGAATGCAATGTCCATAAGATCTATTCCTTATGAACACTCCCCAGGGAGCATGCTAAGGATGCCATTTTCTGAACATGGAACACTTGACCACTGTGTTTGCACTCTGACCCACTTCCAAAATAAGTAAACACAAGTTTCTGGAACAAAGATTGTGAACATGTACAAGTTTCCTTATTCTACCTAGAAAATCATAAAAACTACACTAATCAGGGAATTAGAGCTCTAGGTTTTTTGTTCGGCACTTTGCAATCAAGCAACTTTGTTTCAAAGGTGCATATCAAGGCAAGGATCCTTTTGGTCTGGGTACATGGTGACCTTAGCAAGAGCTGTTATGGACTTAGATTAGAATTGAAGAATGAGCAGAAGTAAGGATATAGACATCAAAAACCATAAGGACAGCCAATTTTGTCACTACTTTTCCCTGGGAAGAAAAGAGAAATGTCTGTAGAGACAGCCAGATAAAAATGAAGTCTTTTATTATTTAGAGGGCAGGATTTTTTGTTTCTTTGGACATCACTGCCCTCTGGTGGTAGGAGTAGGAGGCCCAGCCTTTACTGCTGGAATTGAACCTCCATCCAAGTGGGCCGCAGTGCTCTACGCCACTGGAGCTCAGCAATGGAGGGCATGATTTTCATTGTTGTTTTTGCTATTTTAATGAGAAACATTCAGAGTTTTAGAAAATATCAAATTTGTATTTTCAATAAACTACACTCTATATTAAATATTGCATTGTATCAATGTCTCATAGAAATTTTATTATTTTAATGAATAGATTCTTTAATAAGATACCTTCCAGGCTTCAACTGAAATTGAAACTGTTCATATCCACTAAGATTATAATCAAAGAGTAGCAAGCTTTATTTTCTGTTTCTTGGTGCATTTTAAAGCTTTGTTAGCCTAGTGCTGTTGGCTTTTGAGTTTTAATGATGCTTTATTGGCCACTAAGGTTTTGTTTTCATTTCTTGTTTACAGCTGGAGTTTTCATTAACAATGATATGGAGGCCACATTTCCACAGCAGGTGGAATCTGCATTTAAACCCACAGATTAGCATAGAGTACTAGAAAGGATTCAAAAGTGAATTTAAAGAGATAGACTCGGTTATCTGGTTTTGTTTTGTTGAGAGCATTGTTCATTTGTGGGACTGCTATTCTGTGGTAATGTAAGCTAGAGCAAATAATTGCTTTTGAGGCAGAATAGAACTACCCCACAGTTCAAAGGCCATTGTATAATAATGCCAGACATCTCCATGCTATGAGATAAAGGAGAAGCAATGCATATCCAAAATTAAGACCTGGGAAGAAAACAAAGAATCAGTATTTGTATCTGTAAATGACTAGGAAGAAACAGCACATGAAAATGTGCATCCTGTGAAAGAACTTCCCTTCCTGTGGGTGGAATCTACCGAAAGGGGATGCAATGTCATGGAGAGAGCGACCCCCCCAAAGTAGTTAGTGGGGAGACAGCATCAGTTAACCAGAGGTCACTGCAATAAATGCTTTGTGAAAACTGCCACAAACTTTCCAAGGGTCTCTTTTGCCTAAGCTAGTGTTCTCAGGAAGAACTGCAGTGTCCTCGGTCCTGCTGGCAGTGAACCAAGGGAATAACACAATCAAAAGATACTTGCAAGGCAGGGCACAAAGGATTTCATCATATTCTCAAGGCATTCAATCCTGCCATCAATTAAAGGAAAAGTGGAATCACTACTATTGAAGCTTCCACACTGGTTGACTGAGGCACCCACCAGCAGCCCAACAATCTACTAATAGGTGACTTCCATAGCCGGTCCGGCAGTTATCTGATCTTGCTCAGATTTCCTAACAGAACCATTGCTTTCTTATTGATCCTGCATCATGGACTGCCATGTGTTATTGAATAGAACTTTTCTGAATAATGTCCTTGACTATAATCTTTAGGAAATCCTATCACTGAATCTTTCTTCCATGATATTATTGAGTGGGTTTGAATTCAAATGGTTAGTATGTACCACCCTGGAGACTTAATTCCCCCCAAAAATATGGGAGTTCTGAGCTTTAGCTGCTGCCTCTACTGATTGCTTTTAAATGTTTTATTCTAAGTTAATTAATAATAAAACCAATAGCTAACATTTACTATTTACTATGTGCCATATATTGAGCTGAGTCATCTGTCAATATTGCCTCATTAACTCTCCAAAAACATAAACTCTCCAAAGTTTATGAGTTTGATACTGCAATTATTCCTTTTGCTGTGAGGACATGGAACCACAGAATTAAGTATCTCTTAAAAGTCAATAAAAGATCAACAAAAGAGTAGTTTTGCACATAAGTAATCTAACCCAAGTCCCTGTATTTTAATTCCAAAAACTGAAAACAAAACTTAGGTGCATTTAAACATCAAATCATTTTAGTATGTAACTTTATCTTCCAGTAATGCTTTCCTTCCCTGTGCTGAATATATATAGCATAAAATTTTCCATTTTAACACGTAATACTTAAAATTTTATTCCAAATGGATTATTTTTTATTTTTACTTATCTATGTGATTTTGATGGGAATAGAAATAACTATTTCTTTCATATTTATAAATAAAACATACCTTTAATCTTCACGTTTAAATTTTGCCATTTATACCTTCATTCTGGCTATTTTTAAACTTTTCACTTGAATATTTAATATGTGATTTTTATCTCTCAATATTTAGAATAACTTTTATGATTATGTTACTCCTAGTTTAGAAGACAAAAAGCTTTTGAAGTCTTTTGCATAGCAACCAGAAAATGGAGCAAATATTTTTTCAAGGTATTTCTGAGCTGGTAGAAAATTTGAGAAAACCTCCAAGGATAAGAATTAAGAGGGAATACAAACCGCAGTGTGAAGCAGAAACTCAATGCATGCAGTCAATGATGGGTCAAGTATCAATTACTGCAGCCAAGAGGCATGAGTATTTACAGCGATCTAACCAGACCCAGAAGCCAAATTCTAGGATCTATTCAACCTGTCCAGCCAGAACTGAGACACAGACATTCCATCAGGATCCTTAGAGGAAAAAAAAAAGGTGGGGGGGGGGGGACCAGAAAATCCAATTTGGCTTTGCCAAAAAGCAAACTAAGATACAAACTAAGATACTAATGTGATTGAAGAAACTTTAAAAAAAGTTATAATGTTCCTGGGTTAATAACTTGCTGGGGCTTACATGAGAAGAAAATGCAAATCTTTACTGGGGGGATGCACACTAATGTAGGTCCCCTACTGTGCTTACAGATTGAGTTCGCTACCTACACTGGGCTTAGAATCAAAAATTACAAAACATCCAAGAAAGCAATCAGCAAGCAAGGGTCTAAACATGAATATTCAACTGAAGTAGAACAATGACGATTGTACAATGGGCAAATAAGATAAAATATTTAAGTCTAATTCATAATGGTAAAATAGACAAATGAAAACAGTAGCTGTAGGGTGGAAATAAAAAGGTCACAGGACAGTGAAAACCAGATCACATGACCTCTTGTGGGCCTTTGGGAGGACACCAGGTCTACCCATAACACTATGGGAGTCATCACAGGATTCAAGCAGATCACTCAGATCTATCGACTTGATCACTCCGCATTCTGTGTTCAGAGTAGACCAGCAGGAATATTAAAGGGGAAACACATCTTATGCATTGCTCCTGTTTTCATGTGTGTGTTTTAGTTATTTTAGGTGCTTTTGTTTCAAAGAGCAACAGACAAAAACAAGATCTCTGACAATGTGGGGTTTCAGGTTCATGGTGGAGCCGTGGTGGTACACGGTACTGCCCTTCATGCGGTGGGCAGTTCGAAGGCGCCGACAGTTCCACTGGAGAGAGACCAGGCTTTTGACTCCCATAAGCAGCTGCAGGAGGAAACCGTCAGGGAGGTCACTGCGAGGTAGGATCGACTTGAGGGCAGTGTGTTTGGAGTTGGTTTTAGTGGGGGAAGACGACCAGGAACAATAATCCAAACCAAACACATTGCGTTTGCATTGTTTCTGACTTATAGTGGCACAGGCATGACACATACATGTGTTGAAAGTGAGAGGTGTTATGAAAAAGGAAAATTCCCCAGCAAAGCAGGAAGGCCACATAAAGAATTGCAGATACAGAGGGAAGTGGAAAGGTGATTGCAATGGTGAAAAGTGTGACCACGGAAGGTGTGCTTAGAAGATGATATAAAATTTTAAATTTTATAGCTATGGGATAAGGAAATATACACATTTAAAGTTCAAAATATGTACATGTATACATACATATATAAATACAATTTCTGAGAAAAGTGTTAATCAATACAAACTTACAAAAATTGATTCAGGAAAGAATGAATCTAATGCTTATCTCACCATTTTTTCTGGTCTAAATCATGAAACAAAAAAATTGATAAATGGGAATTAAGAAAATTTTTAAACTCTGTTCTCTACAAACTTCCATTCTCTTTAGAAGATGAAAAGACCAATCATGGACTGGGTAAAAGTATGCACAAAACATTGATCTGTGTGGCAGTCACTGATCTGTGTCAATTTCAGCACTGGGAGTGTTGGGGTAGAGTCTAGCTGTAAATCTGGAGATAGCCAATGAAGCCTCTGTGTGGGCATGGCTTCCTCCTGAGAATTCTGGGAAATTTCATGGTATTTCCTCCATGGAAGTTAGTCCCTGGCAGACATTGCAACCAACAAGACTCAAAACTCAATCCATTGGGACGCTAGACTGACAAGAAAAGATGGTACCATACTGATCCTGGAGGAGTTGGATGGGAGAAATCACATGGACTTACATTGATGGAACCAGACTTCTGGGGCCAGAGAAGCCCTGTGGAGACTCCTACCAGTGCTGTGATGCTGGGGAGGTCACGGGGAGACCCTGCCAGCTCTGAGATGCTTCTACCACCACTGGATGCACAAGAGTCTGCACACACTGGCCAGTGATTGTTCTGGTGTCAATGCACATGCTTCTTCAAGTCAGAAAAAGACTTTTTAGACTGCTAGCAGACATATGGGCTAATATTGGAATTATGACCTTGGACTGGACTGGGTTGGGATGCTTTCCCAATGTTTCATTCCTCTAGTATATAAACTTGTATATAAAACTTTCCTTTATATTCATATGTGTGTTTATGAATTTGTTTCTCTAGTCTACCCAGACCAACACAATCTGTTAAGGACTTTAATTCAGACTATATGAAGAACATAAACAAACAATGCAACTTTGAAAATGGGCAAGATATTTAGACAGATATGCTATGAATTTACAAACATGGATGTTAAACACCTAAAAATATTAATATGATTTTACTAATTAAGAAAATGTCCATTAAAACCACAATAAGCTTCCACAACACAATTCCAAGAGGAACTGAGTTCTAGCCAATCAAACAACAGCAAACAAAATACAAAGGTGCACTTTTGAACTCCCTTTTAACTCCCCTCCACCCCCTCATCCTTCTCCCATTACTGTGCTGCATCCAATGTGTACTTCCTTGGGTTTGGTCCTCCCTCCTCCCCTTACCCTATCTCTTGGGCCAGCTATTATGGTATAGGAGTCTTTTCTTTTATACTCACCATACTGTTTCTACTTACCTCAGGAGCCTCGTGCCGTACTTATCCTTTTGTGATTGACTGACTGTGCTTAGCGTAATTTCCTCCAGTTCTTCCCATGCAGAGATGTGTTTCTTGTGCTCATCTGAGCTTTTGAGTGAGGCATAGTACTCCATTGTGTGTATGTGCCAGAGTTTGTTGATCCACTCATCTACTAATGGAAATTCAGGTTGCTTCCAACTCTTTGTGATTGTGAATTGTGCTGCAATAAACACTGGCGTGCATACCACTGGCTGTGGTTTATTTCTTGCCTTTTCTGGATATATACCCAGTAGTGGGATAGCTAGATCATAGGGTAGCTCAACTTCCATTTTCGTTATCACCAGACTGCTTTCCATAGTGGCTGTACATATCTACAAGACCACCAACAATGTAGAAGTGTTCCTATTTCACCACATCCCCTCCAGCATTTGTTGCACTCTGATTTTCTGATCTTGGGTAGCCTCAAGAGTGAAGGATAACAGAGGGAAAAGGGTACTACTCCACCCAGGGAGGGAGTACAGGTCTTGTCTCCACAGAAACCGGAGTGGGTGAGCAGTTCCAACCACGAAACACCCAACCATAAGGACAATGTGGACGCATGGAAGGATGCAAGAAAAGAGAGCTACAGAGCCGGACGCAACCAGAATCAGATGGGCTCCATCTCTAGTAGTGGGCATGGCAGAGAACAGGGTGAGGGGGTGGGCAGGGGCCAGCATAAGAGAGGAAGAGGAAGAGAGCTCCATGCCGACACATGATGCTCAGAGGAATACATCCCTCTGGAGACCCATTACGCCACAGAAAGGACTGGGCAAACAATTCCTGAGAGGGGAGGAGAAGGGGGTGGGGAAAAACACATGAACGGGGAAGGGGAGCAACAAGTGGTTGGCAATCGATGGAAAGGAGGGTGTGGGGGGTCTGGTAAGGATTAAGCAAGGACAATTAATCTGTGAGAAAACAATGAAATGCCAATGAAGGTGGAACATGATGGTGGGACAGGAGGGAGATGGAATGAAATAGAGGAAAGAGCTAGAAGACAAAGGGCACTTACAAAGGTCTAAACATAGGTATGTCCATACATAGATGCAACTATCTATTATAAGGTTGGAATAAATTGAAGAACATAATCATAGGCCAAATATTATGGCAGTAAGTGGACCTTGGGCCCTCACCCTGGTGCTCCCTCAATGCAAGAACACTTTGTTCTATGAATCTGGTATTCCAGGAGGTTCACTGGCCAACACTGAAGTAAAATGGGTGCACAAACAAATGTGGTGAAGAAAGCTGATGGTGCCCAGCCATAAAAGGATATATCTGGGGTCTTGAAAGCCTGAAGATAAACAATAGACCATTTACTTGAGAAGAGACCACAGCCACACAGAAGAAGCACAACAGCTAGTGTGGTCACATGGTGGTGAAAGGTCTAGGCAATAGACATTAAATGGCAGGGGGGGGGTGGGGAATATCACTGGGTGCACACATCCCCAAGGTGCCCACTGAGGACATGTGGGAGCATGAGCAAGAGTGGAGAAGAAAGCAGATGGTGCCATCTATCAAAAGATATAGCACCCAGGGTCTTCAAGGCTTGAGCATAAACAAGCAGCCAGCTAGCTCAGAAGCAACAAAACCCACCAGAAAAGAAGATCAAACATGAGATGCTGAAACAATCAGGTATCAAAGAACAAAAATCAAAATCAATGGACCAATTGACTCCTGATATCGCTAAAGACAAATGGATACAGAGGGAAACAGAGTAGAAGAAATGATGGTGCCCAGCTACCAAATGATTGAATGCCTGGAGTCTCAAACACTTGAAGATAATTGAGTTGCCATTCAGCACAGACACAGCAAAGCCCACATGGAAGAAGCACACCAGCATGCATGATCAAGAGGGGCCAAAGGGAGCAGATATCAAGCACCAAAGAACAAGAATCACATCATTACAAAGGAGGGAGAGAGCAGGTTGGGGACCTAAGGCCCACGGGTGGGTAATTGGTCAC
>PVJH01025311.1:0-31729 GCA_004026705.1 Nesogale talazaci
CCCAAGGTCGCAGGGGGAAGGACTCAACCTTCACATCCGCCCTGCCCCTCCCTGTTTTGCAAAGAATAGCCTGACCTTTTCTGGGCCAACAGGGAGTATAAAAATTCCCCTCTGCCTTGACTGGACGTGGCTTCATCTGCTTTCTTCCCCACAAGCTGTTGAACTGGACCGCAAGTTCCCAATAAAGCCTGCTTTAATCTCACCTAATTCGGACTCTTCCTTCGTTTCGGGCACAAAGTTCCTAACAAGAAGAACCTTCGGTGCTACAGTGGGTTAAACATCGAGTGGCCAATCTTACAGCCTGTGTTTCAAACCCACCAGCTGGCCTGCGGGAGAAAGAGGAAGCTGTCTGCTAAGATGTACAGATGTGGAAACCCTACAAACCCTACAGTTAACATATGTCCCATAGAGGTGGGCTTCCACGAGTTGGAGTGGACTTCAGGGCAGCGAGTTTGTTGAGGGTGGGGAAGTCACTGTATTTTGGGATTGTTATTGAAGCACCAGTGACCTGATACTGACTGGTACACCAGCGAGAAGGCTATCCATGGAAAATCAGCAATATTCAGGACCCACGTAAAGTAGAAACTGTGACGATGGAGAGAAGAAGACTGATGGGAGAACTGTGGAGGAGGTAACATTGAGTGGACAAGTGACCGGAGTGCAGAAGAACTAGGCTCTGCTGGAGAAAGAAGGTGACTCTGGTTCACAACTTCCTGGATGGAAGTTCAAGGGGAAGCTCAGAGCTGGCTATCGGATGGATATCTGGACTGCGGATAGAGATTAGAGAAGCATCAGCAAAGGCTGATAGTCCTCTTCCTTGGACCTCAAGGCAGGATTTTTGACTCTTCCTTCACTGGTAGTAAGTTGTAGTCTCTTGGACAAGAGAATGGGGGGAGAGGAGAGAAGAGTGATTCAACTCTAAGCAGATTTTCTCTCCTATTTCCTCAGGATTCAGGTGGGGATCTAAAAAGATGGAAATAAATCTTAGTGAATAGAAGTTCATATAATTGTTCTCTTGCTTCTTTTTCTCCACTACTTGTCTTTCTACAACCCACAATCTACTGTAGTGTTCGATCACCTGCTCAATCATTTGATGCTGTGTGTATGACCATTGGAGGTTGGTCAGAATCCCGTTGGGAAATGGACTCAGGATACCTGTTACAGTGCTGAAAGAGCAGACCTCTGATGGCAAGGATCTCTGTCTATGAAGACGCTGACAAGGGACAAAGAAAAAACCTGCTCCAAAGACAGAATCGATCTTCAGAAATGAGAGGGCTAGTCCTCTGCTCTCTGGAATGCGGGGCTATCAGGAAACTATTAGCAAAACAGCAAAACAGAAGTAGCGAAGCTTTTGCCTAAAGACCCATGTGATTATAATAATGATGCTGGCGTATTTGCTGATGTTGTGAAAGCAGCAGTGCGTGCTTAGAGATTTGTCAGGTTTAGGGGACTTTAAAGAAAACCATTTTATTAAAAACCATTAAATGGTTTTTTTAAAAAAACCTTTTTTTAGGGGACTTAAAAAAACCAGTTTAGGGGACTTTAAAAAAACTCACACAAGTCTCATCACAATCAACACATCTATTGTATGCAAACCACATTTATGCAGTTGTTGCCATCATCATTCTCGAAACATCCTCCTTCTGCTTAAGCCCTTGGTATCAGCTCCTCATATTTCCCATCCCGCCCCACACACCCATCTCACGAACCCTTGATAATTTACAAATTATCATTTTTTTTGCCATATCATACACTGCCCGATGTGTCCCTTCACTCACTTCCCTGCTATCTGTACCCCAGGGAGGAAGTTATATGTAGAACAGTTTCCCCTTTGTACTCCACCTTTCCTTCACCCTCCCGGCATCCCACTCTCACCACTGCTCCAGAGGGATCCTCTGTCCTGAATTCCCCATGTTTGCTACTCCCATTCGCACCTGTGTGCATCGCGGGGACTTGTTTTTAGCTCTAATGGATGGCTGTATGTTTTGGGATACATCTGCAAACTTCAAGTCTACTCAGTCCTCCGTAACCAAGTGGAGAAAAAAATATCCTGATTGTGATAGGTAGGTTCATTGTGCCAACCTGGCCAATAGGAACATATGGCATTAAAAGGTTGCAGTTTGATTGGAGGGCAGAGAGATAAATGGCTTGGCAAGCCCCCGCCTGTCTCTCTTGCTCTCTGTGGTGACCTTGGCTGGTTATCTGCCTTAACTTGGGAGCCACAAGACCCAGGGGACATCCAACCTGTGGAACGTGTTGCTACAGCTTGAGGTTCCTTTGAGACCTGCGTCATTCACAATGTTGCTGGTGTATACATCGCTTGAGGCTGGAACTGTTGGGGCCTGTCATCTATCTGACTGCAGGTGACCTGCCCTGCTGTTTGCTGCCTGTGGCCAGCCTGCCTTGGATCCTGCAGCCCTTGTGAGGTGAAGGACTTCCAGTATATTAACTGTTTCATGAAAGCGAGTTGAACTGAGTCCTCTGTACTGCTGTGTGAACTAATTGTGGGTCAGTGAGGGGATGTCATGTCTCCTGGTGGGGCTGACCCTATGGTCCTCTCTGTGCTTTGGCTGCTCTGAGCAGGAGTATTGAGCTTGGGGCTGGGTGGGTCAGGATTCAGTCCACTCCTTCTCTCTTTTTCCCTCTTACCTTTCTCCAGTGTGGTCTGAGCAGACCCGTCACTCTCCCCGGGCTGCATCTTCAGTGCTGTCCTCTAGAGTGCAATCTTCTGGGAGATGTCTGAGGCAATCTTGGTCGTGTTTATTGACTTCAAAATACCTCTATCTCACTCTCCTTTTTTGAGATAAAAATAATGTGGATGAATACTTATGGAGTGAAAACTTTCAGATGATAGTGATCTGGTTAATTTTTTGTAATGTTTTTGTTTTTATGAATTCTTTTAGATTTTCTTTGCTTGGAAATATTTTTGTTTCTCCTTAATATTTGCTGGGTAACTTTGCTGGATATAGTGTTTTTGATTGGCAGTTTATTTTTCTTCAAGTTTGGTTTATGTTACTCCAGTGTCTCCTTGCCTACATAGTTCTACTGAGACTATGAGTGAATTTCATTGTAGGTGACTGTTCTTTTTTCTCTAGTTGTTCTAAAGAATTTTCTCCTTTTCCATGAAGGTAGATAATTTCATTACCACCGCTCTGGCTGTAAGTATGAGCCAACTTTGAAGCAGCAGCAGCAGACAGAGAGAGACTCCAAAGACCTTGGAAAAGCACATACATGGTCTCTGTCTGAAGTAGTGGAGGCTGTCCAGGCTGAGACAGCGACATGGAGACTCAGGAGCAGTGCTCAAGCTATGGGACCTTCTCTTTCTCTAGCCCATGACTATCGGACTGTGGGACAGAGTGGCAGGGAGGCAAGCTTCCTGGTCAATGGAGACAAAGGTCAAGGCACTGTGACTTTTGTTCATTTTCTGTTTTTTCATCCTCCTGCTTCCTGACACAAACAAAAGCACACAGCAATATTCCATGTACTACAGCCATGCACTTTTGGTGTCTTATATTTTTGATGCATATATTTATATATTATAGGTCCAGGCACTTTTGTCATTCCATGCACATGCTTATTCCTTTGCTGGTTTACAGAAAAGCAATATTACATTTGGTGTTTTCAAGGATGAAACAATGAAATGAATAGAAATTCTGCTCAACTAGAAAAGATTACTGGGTGATTGCTTTTGTAGTTACCATATCTACCAGTCCCTGTTTTGTACACATTCCTGAATGCCTGGATCTCACAACAACTCTGAAAGGTAGGCTACATCATTTCTGTTTTACAGAAGAAGAAATGGTTTGGAGGGTGAAAGTATGTTTCAAGTTACTCATCTAATAACTGACAGAACCAGGATGTTAAATCCTGCTCAACTTCAAATAATGGCTCCACTATTGAAGACATGCCTTAAAATAATTGATCTCTTGAGAAAGGGGGCAATATCTACCTAAGGACAAGTTCAGAAGGGCTGGGAAAGGAGGAAGACTGGAAAAGGTAAGCACAGGCGGGCTTGAGCTGATGTTTCATTGCAGCGATTACAGCCAATGAAAGTCAATATAGCTGAAGAGTATGGAAAAGTTGATGGACTCTAGGAGAAGAAGAAACTTGCAACTTCCCTGCAACCATATCAGAATTTCCTTATTGCCTTGCTGCCAGACTTCTCCCAAGACAAGGAGCTTCTGTATCAGCTGGATCATCCACTTGACGCTCACAATGAAAACAGAAAGCAACTAAGGAGAGATGGGTACCACTGAAATGATTGGAAATTAGGTTTTAGGCAATAATTTTGATTGAGAATGCTACCACCACACAATTCAAAGAACTCATAACTATATTGTTCTGGTATTACTACTCTCTTCTATCTTTATTTTTCAATATTCTTCACCAGCACCAGAATTCAAATGCATTGATTCTTCTTTGTTCTTCCTTACTCAATGTCAAACTGTCACATGCACATGGAGTGATTGGAAAAACCATGGCTTGGATTAGAGGCACCTTAATCCTCAAAGTAACTTCCTTGATTTCCAACCCTTGTAGCAGATTTGCTCAAGTCACTGAATTATTCGATCTCTTGACTGATTCTTCCGTGAGCATTGAGTGTGGATCCAAGCAAGACAAAATTCCTGACAATTCAATCTCCTCTCCATTGATTTTGATGCTATCTGTTGGTCCAGTTGGGAATATTTCAGTTTTCTTTACAGTGAGTTGTAGTCCATACTGGAATTCTTTGAAGAAGTACAGCTAGAATTGTCCTTAGAGGCCAGATGGTGAGAATTTGTTTTACATACTTTGGACATAGTCAGCCCCTGGAGAAGGACATCATACTTGTTAATGTAAAGGGGCAGTAGAAAGAGGAAGGTCCTCAACGAGATGGGTTAGTACAATGGTTTCAGCAAGAAGTTCCAAGCATGGGAATAATTGTGAGGATGGGAGGACTGGGCAGTGTTCCCATCTGTTTACACAAGGTCACTATGGATAGAAGTCAAACTGACTGCACTTAGTTACCAAACCTGTGTTTTTAGATTAAGAAGCTCAAGCATGAAAAGGACGTATCACGTGCTTAGATTAGTGCAGATAGCACTGAGACTTAGACCCCTCTGAGCTGACTCTTGTACTAATCAGAGCCCAGGCACCATCAATCTTCTTGGAAACCTCATTCCGAGGTAGCTTTTGGCACGAGCCCTTTAGTCAATGAATTCCACTGGTTTGTGGAATCGACCTCAACTTTAGTGACAGTGGCGGTAGACCCGGTGAGGTAGTGGATGGAGGTATCCTAGGGCTTCCATCCCATGAAGAGAAACAGATCATTAATTCAGCCAAGACTCTAGGACCTCACTTCCATGGACAATTAATTAATCACTGGCATTAATAATTAAGAAAAGAGGGAAGGAATCTGAGGAAAGATGCCAGCCGCAATGCTCCCTGTGGTAAAGGTGCCACAATAGCGCTCCCTGTGTGTGCCTCTCAGTCACTGGGGAGCAGTAGGCCACTTTTCTCCTGAGTGTCTCAGGCTTTCTTCTGGAATCTTAGGAGCCCGGTTAGTATCCATTATTTTTGTCACTTATCACATTGTTAAGGTGGATATAAATCGCATAACATAAGATGCAGATTTTAAGTTTAAAGTTCAATAGATCTGACAGCTTTAATAGCAAGAGTATTTTCATCATTCTATATACTTCTAGTGTGCCTCTTTCTTCCCAGGGCAACCTAACTCTTGACATTGTTTGGTTTTGCCTCTTGGAAGACCTCACAAATGGGATCACATATTATGATCCCATATTGGATCAGACCTCTTTCACTCAGTATAATTAATTTTGCAGATTTGTCCATGCTGTTTCTTCTATCAGTAGATCAGTTATTTTTTGAAGAGTCAATTAAGGCAAGGGATAATTAACATACAATAGCACACACATGTCAGTGTGATAGGTTTTGAGAAGTGTAATGTGTGAGGTTTCTTGAGTGGGTAATACCTCAGTTCTTGGCTTTGCCTGAAAAGGAATTCACTGCGAAGCCTGTTTGTAATCCAAATGGGTTTTTTTGAAGGATGGAACAATTTTCAGATTTACAGTCTCAAGAGCATGCATGCTATTTCAGGGAAGTATGCCAAGTTGTGCAGAAGCCACCCTGGGGCTCCCAATTGGACACGAGCAATCTTGTGGATCAGCACACCCACACATGCAGAACTGAGGCAGTGCAGCATGAGTGGGTAAGTCTCAGAGCATGCATCCTGCCTTTATTCTAGCCCACCTCCTGGATGGGGCAAGCAGGATTGAAGGTACTGGTTGTCCCCATTGACTGTGCTAAGCTAAGGTGATGGAGCTGGGGCTTAGTTCAGACCACCCAGGTATACTGGGGGCTTCAAGTTCTGAGCTGGCTGGGGGCTTGAATGGAGCATGTTCAGTTAGGTGTCTAGTGATCACCTGATTCCCTTCCAACCTCCTCTAGAGGACCTGTGCAGGTGTGAGAGTGACAACCCCCTGTCCCTCTCCTGGCTACTTAATAATTCCCTACTGAAGGAGTATGGACTCAAATCTTGGAGATACTGGGGAATAATGTCTCTGGATGCTTCCTGCTGACAAAAGGGGCATGACCTGGGGCTTTTGGATCCACACTCTTCATCCTGTGTTGGGAAAGGTTGTCCACTTAAGGGCCCACAATGGATGAAGTTGGGGTGATCTATGAGCTGGTGGTTTTGCGACTGGCAATCTTGGCTTAGGGTCATTGGTAATCTGGTGACTCTTGGAAGAAACGAAACAGGTGAACAGTGTAGGTACCGCTGGGGCAAAGCTGTGAGACGGTGGTGCCCTTGGAAGTGAGGGCTCGTGTCACTGGAAGTTTAGAAGAGAAATACTAGGACTGACAGGCACGAGTGCCAGTTTACTGTCAACCCAGGAGTGGTGTGAAAGCCTTTACTGGCTTAAAGACAGTGGTGGGTCCGAGGCAGGGTTTTCGGTGGAACATTTATCTGTCTCAGGGTGGCGGTGAAAGACCATCTGAAGACCATCCAATGGTTCACAGGAATATTTGAAGGTTTGCTTCTCTTCTGAGGGGTCTGGCGGTGATGGCTTCGGCTGTTTTGCCCGTGAATGGGTGCCGGGGTCCAGGGAACGACGGAAGGAGGGGGTAGACAGCATTCACTAAGAGGAAATGGGAACAGGTCTGGCAACCAGGGTTGTGAGGGTGACAGAGCCACCAGCACAGGCTTGATGACACAGGTCTCACTTTATTACTGCTTTTGCAAGGCTTATATAGATTTCATTGACCAATCAGATCATACTTCTTGGTTTCCACACATATCCTAATACAGTCATGGGTTTGCAGCATGAAAAACAATCAGCCTACACTGCGGGATATAGATGAGGTGTTCCTGGTCGAGATATGTAAATGATGTATAGCTGGCTGAGTCAGCCATCCAATTGTCTTAAAAACTATTTTGTCCAATCATATCACAGGACCAACTATTCAATAGCATTGTAGGACACTATCATCCAATAGTATTATAGGAACTTAGCTGTTACTATGGGAAGCAAGAAGTATTCGGATAGGCTGTGTCTCAGAGATTTAAAGTGGAAGAATACCAGGTGCAGAATTGACAGTGGATCGCTCTCCTCCCGAGTTTCCCCAGAGAACAGAGAGCTGTCAGTGGCTAGTTTGTTTACACGGATAGCATGGCCCTTAAGGGGGTCTGTTTCTGTTAGGGAAACATTTGCCTGTGGTACAAATGCCAGCACACACATGGGCCTGTGTCCCCAGAGCAGGGCTCTTGGAATCTGGGGGGCAGTGGACTGGCATTGGTTAATTATGGTGGTTAATACCTGCATGTTTATCATCTTTCTTTGTGTCCTCCTGAGCCCAAGAATTTTGCATTTTGCCAAGGCTTGGCCAAAAGAAAACTAGCCAGTAGGAGAACCAGAATAACACAGGAGAAGAAACCCAAAGTAGACAACAAACAGGACCAAGCTGCTTGTTTGTAAACAAGAGAAAACAGTTGGGAGCACTGGGAGAAAACCCAGACCAACCCTTGTGGGAATGGAGCAGGACTCACCACCGTGGGAACCAGGCGAGGGTGAGGGGAGTTGTAGGTCCATCATCGGTTCTCCCTTTCTCTCCCTTCTCCCCCACCCCCATGGTATCATAACTCTCATTATTGGTCTGAGGGGGTTTATCTGTCCTGCATTCCGTGTGTCAGGAGCTCTTACTTGTGCCAGTGTACATGCTCTGGTCTACCCAAGAGTCCCTTGAGGATACCCAGACTAGTGCTTCAATATTGTGTAAATCAGAAAGTGTACAGTTCTTTGGGGGAAGGGTTCCAAACCAAACTCACTGCCACTGAGTTGAGGGTAACTCACAGTGACTCTCTGGGACAGAGTAGAACTGCCCCAGGCTTCTTCTGGGCAGAGAGGGCCTCATGTTTCCCCCATGGTTCTAAATCCTGATTTTGCAGTTAGACGTTCCCTGGATCACCAGGGGTCATCTGGGGAAGGAAGAGAGAGAAGAAAAGAGAACACCCCCTTCAGATGCTGACAGGGCTCAACGAAGGGTACGCTGAGAAACAAGAACACTTTGTGGCTTTTGTTTAATAAAGGTTTTTATGCTTTTGTAACAGTACTTATTTACTTACCTTATATATGAAAACCCATCTCATATTATATCTTGCCATTTTTCTTTCCAAAATGGACTTATTTTGCAGTTATAAGCATACCCAGCAAAGCATACACTAATTCACCAGTATCTACATGTACAATTTAATTCAGTGACATGGCCACGGTCTTTGAGCTGTGCAGTCATTCTCACCCTCCCTTCTTAGTCGTCCCTCCTCATGGTAGCATATATTCACCATCTCATAAGATTTCTATCCAACTCTGTGAATTGTCATTGTCCATTTGTCTTCATATAGAGAGCTCATAAAAAGCATGACGTTCAAGGCAGACCTGTTTTACTTTCTCAGTCATTTCTCTTTTTAAAAATCGTGTGAGGTATAGGTAGTCCTTGACTTACAATGTAATCAGGGTTTCTAGATATGACAAACTGCATTAACAACCTTTTGGGAATAGTTTATTGTTAGAGGAATGTACCACATATCATCTTTCAGCATGTAATTTGATGATGCTATTACTCTCAGATAATCACTTGTAGATGCTTAATATTTTGATCTAGCTATTGATATTGAAAAGCAATACTAACACAGTTAGAAGATCCCACTACTGTGAATTTCAGACTACATGTAGTTGGATCTTCCTGTTTTTATAAGGTCCTTAGGTGGTGCTAACGGCTAATGTGCTTGATTACCAACCAAAAAGTTGGAGGTCTGAGGTGACTTGTAAGAATTCGTTGGTGATCTGTTTCTGAAAAACAAGCAGCAATAACTTTGTAAAGCACAACTTTACTTTGACACTCACGGAGTGGCCATTAAAAGAGCCAACTTAACAGCAACTGGGTTTGGTAATTTCTTTTCATTCTTGCAATTTCCTTTAACTGGTATGTTTAAACATTTGTGAATGAGAATCAGCATAAATTCAGTCCCCCAGAAATGTGAACAATAATCAACTCAATCCCCACTTCCTCCATTCTCAATCATTTCTGACTCTAGCTGCCCATGCGGCACCCTGGAGCTAGGTCAGAACTCATAGTTGAAAAGACACTGCCTTTGAGACTGCAAAATATTAGTTGTAAATTTAAGTGTCCAGGTACTAGGGACCTAAGTGGAGGGAGGATGTTTTGTGAGTGATGATGGCAACAAGTGTGCTAATGTGGCCTGCATACAATTGATGTATGTATGGGTCGTGATGGGAGTTGTATGAGGCCCTAATAAAATGATTTATAAAAAAATTTTTAAAAGGAGGGGGAAAGAGGAGCTTATACCAAGGGCTCAAGTAGAAAATATTTGGAAATGAATATGGCAACATGTGTATAAATATGCCCGATACAAATGATGTATTGAATGCTATAGGAGCTGTAAGAACCCCCAATAAGATCACTGAAACAGTATTTAAGTGTCCATTTGGCATCCTAACTTCTGATTTGCTAGCTGGGAACCACTGTTCCGCTACCGTTTCAGGAGGCCGGCTCTGGGGCCTCCTCCCCCTCCTGGTAAGCGCTCAGCGCTCCCTTGGGCGTGGTGATTCCTTGGAATGGCTCGCAAGTCTCAGAGAAAGCTTTGCTCTGACCCTTATAGACTTATTATAGCATTGTCAGAAGACAAAGATACAGGGGGAGATCTGGGAGCTTTCCAAAAGTGGAGTTTCCTTAAACTCAAGGGGATAAGTCATCCTCCCTTCACTATCTAGGAAGTTCTCAGAGCCTCAGATCCATGTTGCTTTAGCTAGGGTTGAGATCTAGTCAAACACACATGAAAGGATAAATTGTGCTTCTACTGTTCTTACTGCTTTCATGGAGGGGATAATTTTCAGAGCTTTTAAGTTTGTCAACTTTGCCGAGGTTCCTATACACCTACATATGTACTATACACTCAAGCACAATTTCATTATCTAACATTTTGCATTTCCCATGATAGTAAAAAAACAACAACCTTACTATATAAATTAATGATGTATGTCTGGCAATAATGAAGGCCGAGGTGTGAGGTGAGAGAACTCTGGCTGTAAATGGCTAGGGTTCTGTGTCAACTTGACTGGGCTATGATTCTTAGTGGTCTGCCAGCTATGTACTGATGAGCACATGAAACATGTCTTCTCATGGGAAGAGCTGGAGAAAATTATGCTAAGCGAAGTGAGTCAAACACAAAAGGAGAAGTACAGCATGAGCCCCCTGAGGTAAGTGTAACCATTATGGTACGTATAGAAGGGAAGCCTCATAACATAATAGCTGGTCAGAGACCCAGGGAAAAGGGAGGAGGTGGAACCAAACCCAGGGATGTACATGTTGGACTCAGCACAGCAAGGGAAGATGAAAGGGGGAAAGAGAAAAAGGAGGCTTGAAAGTAAAAGGTTAATGGAGAGAACAGGGCACTGACACACCCAGGGGGAGAGTACGGGTCTTGTCTCCACAGACGCTGAAGCGGGTGTGCAGATCCCTCCACGGAACACCCCGCCGTGAGGACGGCGGTGGAAGGAGACGTGAAAAGAATATCTACATGGCCAGCCATAACCAGAGCCAGACTGACTCCCTCAATGGAAGTCAGTGTGGCAGAGAAAAGGTGGCGGAAAGTGACCAACATGCCACACCCACATGGAGACAGACAGCGACAAAGGACATCTTGGGAGACACACAGCAGGGAAGCAAGGCGGTCTGAGTCCCCAACATGGACCAAATCAAGAAGGGAGCACTCCTGGCTGGACAATCTGGAGGAGAGAACGACTGATCTGAGGGTTCCTAACAACCGTGGGGGGAGAGGGGCATGGACAGACTCAGGGATGGGGGGAAAAACCAGTGGTCTGCAAACGGTGGGGAGGTGAGTAGGGGGAGGCGTAATTGGGCCAAAGTAAATGTAATGTAATGGAGAGGAAGTTGTGAAACTCAAATGAAGACTGAGCACAAAAGAGGTTGGGAGGAAGGCAGAAGGAAATAGAGGAAGGAACGAGAAGGTAAAGAAGTCTAAACACAAGCATGTATTGATGTAATAATAATTATCTATGAAAAGGTGGGGATAAATTCAGAAACATATAATTATAGGCTTAGTACTAAGGCAGCAGCTGGACCTTGGGCCCCCACCCAGTCACTCAATCAGTACAAGAACACTTTGTTCTATGCATCTGGCCATGATGCTCACCAGCCCAATATGATCACTGAAGTCAAATAGGTGCATAAGTGAATGTGGTGAAGAAAACGGATGGCAGCCAGATATCAAAAGATACACAGTCTGGGGGCTCAAAGTCTGAAGATAAACAGCCAACTAGCTGAGAAGTGTCCAAGTCCACACGGAAGAAGCACAGCAGCCAGTGTGGCCGAGACGGGTCAAAGGGATCAGGTCTCAGGTATCAAACAGTAAAAAACCAATATTACTGTCTATGCACTTCCCTGAGATGATCAATCAGGACAAGTGGGGACAGGAGAAAGAGTGGTGAAGATGGCTAATGGTATCCGGCTATCAAGACATTATGCCTGAGGCCTCAAAGGCCTGAGGATGAGGAAACAGTGCAACACGGCCTACCATAGAAGAAACGCACCAGCCTGTGTGACCATGAGGTGTGAAAAGAACCAGGCTATCAGACATCAAAGAA
This sequence comes from Nesogale talazaci, assembly GCA_004026705.1. NCBI lineage: Eukaryota > Metazoa > Chordata > Mammalia > Afrosoricida > Tenrecidae > Nesogale > Nesogale talazaci. Next base: position 12,183 of record PVJH01025311.1, read on the forward strand.
CAAAAAACATATCATCAAGTGCCCACCATCCTGTCATGATCGCTGAGGACAAAAGGGTGCAGAGGCAGACAGAGCTGAGGAAACTGATGGCGCCCAGTCATCTAATGGTAAAGTAGCTGAGATCTTAAAGGCTAGAAGGTGAACAAGTGGCCATCCAGTGCAGAAACAGCAAAGCCTACATAGAAGAAGCACACCAACTTGTGTGATCATGAGGGGTTGAAGGGAGCAGACATCAAACATCAAAGAACAAGGATTAAATCAGTAAGAATGAGGGGGAGAGCAGGGTGGGGACCCAAAGCCCCCTTGTGGGCAACTGGACACCCCCTGACAGGGGAGTCATGCGGGAGAGATGGGCCAGTGAGGTAGCAATGAAGCATAAAGCCTTCCTCTATTTCTTGAAGGTTTCTTCCTCCCAACCATCACAGCCCCAAATCTGCCCTGCAGGTCCAGCTGGACTCGAGAAGGTGCACTGGTGGAAGTGGGAACTGGAAATGAGGGAACTCAGGGTGGATGGACCCCTCGGGGTCAGTGGTGGGAGTGAAGTTGCTGGATGGATGGAGGGAGGGTGGGGTGGAGAGAGGAAGCCAGCTGTGGGGATCTGCAGACTGTCTCCTATCTGGAGGGCAGACATAGGGAGCAGTGGGCAGGGGCAGATGTCGGGCAGTGTAAGATATGATAAAACAGTAATGATTACAGAGTAATGAGGACTGAGGGGGAGGGTGGAAATGGTAGAGGGGAAAGGAAGGGGGACCCATATCAAGGGCCCAAGTGGAGGGGCAGATGTTGGGAGAATGTCGATGAGGACAGGCAAGTGGGGTGCTTGGCACAGTGTATGTAACTATGTATTGAACTACGTATGATGGAAAGCGATGTATGAGCGCCCAATAAAATGATAAATTAAAAAAAAAGTTATGTAACCCTGTTTGGTAGTTACATAATGATGTGGTAACTTCCGTGTTTTGATCTGACGTGGTCATCCTCCATTTTTTGGCCAACACCAACTTTCACATAATGATTTGATTGTTGGACCTTAATCACTTCAAGAAGTGAGTGGTGGGTACAGTTTAGTTTTTGGATGTTTTGGGGATTGAAATAGCAATAAGTGAAAAGTCATAATCGACGTGGAGTGAGCAGATTGCCACTTTGTGTGGAGAAGCCCGCTACTACTGCATGTTTTTGGATGCGTTTCAGTTACTTCTTTCTTCAGGCTGTTGCTGAAAAGAAAGGTAAGGAGAACGACTTGTAAGAACGGATCAGCAAGGGGTGAAGCAAGAGAACTTTGAAGAAGGACGAAAGGAAACACAACAGGAAGCAGAAACGAGCTAGAGCAATGCCGATTATGGTCAAACAGGCCTGTGACAGGCTTGGGTAAGGCCTGATGGGTTTGCTAGCAGTGACACAATGAGCCACTGTTAATTCAGACACTTTATTATTTACATACAAGAAAGGACCCACTATCCGCTTCCAAAGAGCAGACAATGAAAATGGCTTATGGAGGTCAAGTTTGTGTCAGAGACCACTCAGCAGCTGCTAGCAACAAGCTTACTCATGCAAACACAAAAGGAACAGGAGTCACAGACATCGACTTTGAATGAGGCATCGAAACTAACGGGGTCAAATGATGGCGATGCAAATTGTGGAATAGCCTCATTGCACATGAGCCGATTGTGTGTTGCAGTTATGCTTCTGGATGCCCTGCAGCTATTTCAGGAGGGATGTGGCACAGAAAGCCTTATTCCTCATCGGAGCTCATCATATTCTAAGGGGCTCTAAAGAGAAGACATGTAAAGAGAAGTGATAAGGCGAATAATTAGTTCCTGGAGGATCACAATGAGTACTGCCAGGTGTCAAACTGAGGCTCAAGCTTTGCTCGCTGACCTCTGTGGACATGCGCAAGGTCTCCAGGGTGCCCTGGTGGAGATGTACCATGACATGGACATAATGAAAGAGGAACTGTATATTCAGCAATGGGTCTTCTATATAGTCAGGGAATCCATAAGAGAAGTGAACTTAGTGAAAGCAGGATGCATTAGAAATTGGCAGGAAGTGATACTGTTTTAGAAAGAAGCACTTTATAGAGGTCCTGACTCTTCTCCACACAGTCTCTCCATTGCAATCTTTGATAAACCACATTGTCACACTGTGATCTGCTGTGATGACTTATTTGTGCCTATAGAAGTCAGTGTGCAGTTGAGCTCAAACTTGCTCACAAAAGCATAAAGAAACTTCCTAATTTAGATTACACATAAGCTCTTTTTCTTCAATTGTCCCCAGGGTCTCCATCCTTCCCCAGCAGCCTCATCAATGCCCTCTTGACCTCCTTGTTCCTCAGAGTGTAGATGAGAGGGTTGAGTGAAGGAGTGCCCACTGCATAGAAGAGGCCAAAGAACTTGGCCCTCTCTTGGGCATAGGGATTTTTAGGCTGGAGGTAGACGGCAATGACTGAGCTGTAGAAGATAATGACAACCATGAGGTGGGAGGAGCAGGTCCCAAAAGCCTTCCTCCTCCCCTTTGCAGAGCTAATTCTCATCACCGCCCGGCCAATGGCACCATAAGAGATGAGGATCAGCGTGAGGGGTACCACCACAATGAAGACACTGGCAATGGCCATCTGGATCTCATTGTAGGTGGTGTCTCCACAGGAGAGTCGAATTAGAGCTGGGACCTCACATAAAAAGTCATCTACTTGCCGGTGGGGACAGAAGGGCAGGCGGAGGGTGGAAGGGGTCTGGATCACTGACTGTACCACACCAATGATCCAGGCCATAGCCGCCAGCTGCCAGCACAGGCGGGGGTGGATGATGGTGGCATAATGGAGAGGCTGGCAGACGGCCACATAGCGGTCAAAGGCCATCACTGTCAGGAGGATGCACTCCGTGGTCCCAAGGGACATGAAGATGAAGAGCTGCACAAAGCATCCAAGGAAGCTGATGGTTTTGGGGCCCCAGAGGTTGAAGAGCATCTGGGGAACACAACTTGTGGTGAAGCAGAGATCCAAGAAGGAGAGGTTGGAGAGGAAGAAGTACATTGGGGAGTGGAGCCTAGAGTCCAGCACAGAGAGCAGGATGATGAGGGTGTTGCCCACCAGAGTCAGGAAGTAAGAAGTCAGGACAATCACAAAGAGAATCTTTTCAAGTCCCGGATGTTCAGAGAAGCCCAGGAGGAGAAAGCCCATTGGGGAGCTGTGGTTGACCATGGCCTCTTCCTTTCGAGCCTAGAGATGGAGGAGAGTGGTCAGTGATATGTGCTCCATCAGGGATGAGGAAAACCCACCTGGCATAGGTATCAGAATTCCCTCCTGGCTCTTCTCACCCCGTCTCCATTACCTAGGCTCACACCATCCATCAGTGTCTCCTCTTTCCTCATTCCTCCTGATCAAATGTTGCCTAGTTTGAATCACGGATCCACAAAGTGTTGGGACACACCTGGAGCTGCATTCTGACAGCTACCCATGGAGGATAAAGATGGCTAATGCAATATGAAATTGATTAGTTGATTTTCAACAGTCAATTATTGAATCCCTATATTGTTCTGAGTACTGTGAGAGTTCAGAATGTTCTCTTAGAATGAACACAGAAATCCCTCATGTGAAATTACTTGCTCATATTTAATAAATATCACTGTGTAGTTATTTTCAATTGGGTACATCATGTTCAAGACTCCTTTAGTTTTATTTACTGTATCCCTATTCTGAGGGTTGCTTCCCATAAACCAGAAGTATGAATTATGAAACAGTCACTTCACAGAGGACTGTTAGGGGACAAGGTCCTTTCTGAGCAAGATAATTTTGACTTGTTAAAACTAAATGCAAGATCTTTCTCTTTATTTGCAAAGCCCTAATTTCAATATTATGCTCAGTGCAGCAAAGTAACACACAAAACACCACAAGTTATGGTATCTTGATTGTTTTCTGTAACGGCAAACCCTTTTAGATAATAGTCCTTCAAAACAAAAAAAGATGATTTTTAATATTTTCTGTTTCAGATAATATTGTATCAATAGCAAAGTACTTAGATGGAATTGGGGCATTTACATAAAACTTAGACTTTACATGTTTTCCTAAATTTATTCACTATGAGATTGAAAGGTCTTTTTTGTTTGTTTGTTTTTGTTTTCTTGGGGGGACATCACTGTCTCTGGTGGTCGTGGGCACTACCCAGTGTGGCTCCTGAGAGCCACCGCTGGATTTGAACCACCAAGCCCACGGTCTGCAGTCCCGCACTCAACCACTTACACCACTGGGGCTCAGCTCGAAAGGCCTTTTTTATAGAAAAGTTTCAAGCTTACAGGAAATTTTCATAAATATTTTAAAGAACTCCTATATCCAGATTATAAATTGCTGTCATTTTATCACAACAAATTACTCAATCTTTCTGTTTATATAGAGAGACATGCTTGTTCTAATCTATTTGAGAGTGGATTGCTTTCATATTTCAGAATATAGTTTATTTTTTATTAAATATTTTTATGGGGGGGCTCTTACATTTCTTACACAACCCATACATTCATCCATTGTACATATGTTGCCATCATCAATGTCAAGATTTTCTTTCTACTTGAGTCCTTGGAATCAGCTCTTCATTTTTTCCCCCCTTTTCTCCTCCTTCCCTCCCTCCCTTCTCCTCTCCCTCACGAACCCTTGATAAATTGAAGAGTATTATTTTCAGATCCTATATTGTCCTCTGTCACCCTTTATTCATGTTTATGCTATTTGTTCCCCTGGGAGGGGGGTATATATTGATCCTGGTGATCAATATGTTCTCTCCCCACCTTCCTCTTATCTTCCTGGTATCTCTATTTTTATTGCTGTCCCTGAGGGGCTTATCTATCCTGCATTCCCCATGTTTCGGGCTCTTATCTGTAGCAGAGTGCATGTTCTGGTCCAATCTAATTTGTTAGGTAGAATTGAGGTCATGATAGTGGGCTGGGGGGAGCAGGAAACATTAAAGAATGAGAGGAATATTGTATGTTTCATTGGTACAATGCTGCACCCTGAGTGGCTCATCTCTTCCCTGTGACCTTTCTGTGAGGGGATGTCCCATTGTCTACAGATGGGCTTTGGGTCTCACGCTTTGTCGCATCCCCTCCCATTGACATTGGTATGGGTCTTAGATGCCTGGTACCTTATTGATACCTTATGATCCAGAATACAGTTTCTAAGAAGAAAGTAATTCTGTTAAGTATGTTGTCATTAGGCACTGTCAAGTTGCAACCCTGTGTATGACGGACAGAAACACTGTCCCGGTCCTGCCCCATCCTCACAAATTTTGCTATGATTGAGTCTGCTGTTGCATTTACTAGATCAATTCAGCTTGGTGAGGGTTTTCTGCATTCTCACCCTGACCAGGGAAGATGTCCCCCTCCAAGGGCTGGCCCATCCTCATAGCCTTTCCAAAGTAGATGAGAAAAAACTCAGTGCTATTGAGTGGATTCAACCATAGTGACCCACCAGCACAAAATAGAATTGCTCCACGGAGTTTCTGAGGCTGTAAATCATTATGGAAGCAAGCATTATGTAAATGATTATGTAAATGATTATGGAAGCAAGTCATCTCTTTCCTGAGGCGTGGAGGTAGATTTGAACCACTGACTTTCAGTTAGCAACCCAATTCTTAACACACTGAACCTCTATGGTAGTTATTAAATATAGAGAAATTAACACTGATAAAATAGTTCTATCTCTTCTGTAGTTCATACTGTAGTTTGTTTCATTAATGTCCTTTATGGTAATTTTCCTTATTGAAGGATCATACATGCTTAAGTATGGCCTCATTGGTAGTTTTTCTTCAGTTAGTGCAACAACAAACCTTAATCAAAGTATAAGTTGATAAATTCAGGCCCTGCAAAAAAAGAAAAGCTGAGACTAAGTGACCTTATTTATATCCTTGAAAAGCATTGGTGAATATATAGAATGTGGTCAGAAATTAAAGGCAAATTATGCACAGGTAATGGGTAGGTGAGAGGAGGAATCTTCACAGGGGATGAATGGCAAGCAAATTGGCCATTTGGCAGAAATTGTACTGGAACGCTCTCAGGCGGCATTGCCATTTCTCTACCACTTGATCTCTGTTTCGGCTTACAGGCTACGTCTCATCTCCCCTTTCATTCCGACCTCCTCCTGTGTGAACATGCAATGCAGGTCTCTATATGACGTCTGGACATTCCTTTCCCCCCCGCGAGGATATGATTCTTCCTTTTTAAATATGTTCATTATGCAAATAAAAGAGTGGTATAAAATCTGTGATGTTTACAGAAGAAGCACAAGATTCCATTCCTAGAGTGGAAAGCCTCACATTTCTCCCCTGAAGTGACTGGTGGTTTCAGAACAGGGACTTCACGGTTTGCAGGCCAACATGGGAACACTATGCCACTGGGACTTTATAAACAGGTCACCGTTCTCTCACCTCTCTCAAGTCTTCAAAGACTAATAATTAGCTACTGGCTGTAATGGTGGTTAAGAAGGGAGGGGAAAACCCAATGTTATCAGTGTCTCAGAAGCCTTCTGTGTGCTCCCTCCCTTCACATCTCCTTCTTTCCCCTGAAGAGCTGTCATTCTTACTCATCTTCATTCATTATTCCGTTAAAAACTGTTGTATTTCAAGTGTTGCCTCATTTGTCTCCCACCTGGTGCAGTTCTCTTTTGGAAACTCTGTAGTTACTTCTGGATCTCTGGTTGCTGTTTTCTCCTGCTGTTTCAGAACAAGCGGTTCCCTTATCCATTTTCTCTCAATGCTTTTTTTGTCTAACACCCAAAAAAGACAAGTATTGCTTTTCCCACTTCTCACTAGTTCCATATTCATTTATGTGCCCATTTATAAAAACTTGTCAGCCTGCAAAGAGCCAGTCATGTAATCAATGCTATATGGGAACGAAATACCACTTCCGCTCTATGAGCCAGCCAGTCACTGCTCCAGCAGCTATCATCATTCCTGTGCTTTCTCTGCTAAACAGCCTGGTGTTTACAACAATCCCAAAAGATAGTTGATACATTCCCATTTTTTTTTTATAAAAGGAGAATCTGTCTGGGAGAGGTGGAGTAACTTGCCCAACCTTACTCATTCAATAAGTTTCTGAGCTAATATTTTAGATCCCATTTCATTTTGAATCTGGTGCTCCTTGTGGCTCCCTATTGAGTCCGTGATCCTGACAGACAATAAGAGAACAAACTGGTAACTTACCTGCAAACGAGCCAGGATCTCACTGTCCTGCTGCCAGAGCTGCTTCGAGACAGGCTGCTTCACTGGTTGGAGCCTCTGGTTGACCTTCACAATGGGCGATTAAAGCAAACCCTGGAGAAGTAGGACATTCTTGGAGATGATTAGAACTGAGATGTCAAGTAATACTGCGGCTGTTAGTGCTTACTGTTCCGGGACCTCTCAAAGTGCCTTACTTATAATGCCTGTCACAACTTCAAGGGGTGGGTAGTAGTTTCATATTCTTTTCCAGCTAAAAATAAATAAATAAATAAAGGAAACCCACAGGGGATGAATAACCTATTTGGAAAGTGTAACTCTTTCTTTAGCTGAGGTGTGGACCCCAGTGGCCTCACGCTAACCACAGCCTAACACCGCCTCTCTGTGGGGCATGTGAGGCCAAGGGAACTCTTTTCCAGGGAGCTGTTTGCTAACAACCTCTTGTCTCATGACACTGGAGGTGGTGAATGAGGGAGGCGTCCCCGGGTTTTAATCCCATGGAGAGAATCAGCCTAACTTTGCCAAGATTTGAGGCCCCATAGCCCACAGACAATTAACTACTGGCATTAATCTTGGTTACGTAAGCAGAGGGGGCAGGCAGGATACAGAGAAAATGTGTTAGTAACAGCACTCCCTGTGGTAAATAGAAAGGTCACCACTGCTCGCGGCTGCCATCAGAGAAGGCCAAGACATTGTTCTTTCCAAACCACCAGTTCCACAAGTGCCCCAGAGATTCAACTCTTCTCTCAAGCCTCTAATGTGCTGGCTCAGCTCCACCTTATGTTAATTACTGCCTCCCCTATGTAAACCTCAGTATGTAAACTGAGGCACAATTTGCATAATAAAATGCACAGATTTTAATGCACAGTTCACGGAAACTCAGCAAATGAACCTGCTCAGGTTCCCACCATCCTTCTGGAAATATAGAACACTTCTATTCTTTTAGAAGTTTCTTATGCCCACTTATAATAACCACTGGACTTTTTTTTTCTAATCAAAGCAACCACTGACCTCATATCAATTATTTTGGAATGTTCTCTCTGTTCTAGAATTTCATTGAAATGGACTCACCCATGACACAGTCCTTTGTGTTTGGTTGCTAATACTCTGCACAGCCTTTTTGAGATCCAGCCATGTTGTTTGTGTGTCAATAGCACATGTGTTTTCCCTTCTGTTGCTGAGAGGAGCCACCGTGTGAAGCTATCACAATATATTCGTCCAATCTCCTATTGGTGGATACTGGTGCTTGCAGTGGTTCAAAACTATGTCCCCAAGGGCTGAGCCCCGGTGGCGTAGTGGTTGTGCGCGGGACTGCGGCCCACTGGGATGGAGGTTCAATTCCTGCTCACAGGAGCAAAGGCTGGGCCTCCTACTCCCACCACCAGGGCAGTGATGCCTAAAAAAAAAATAAAAAAAAAAATAAAAAAAAACTATGTCCCCTGATTCTTTGCTATTCTTTTCTTACAAAATGGAATCTATTTTCCCTCCCCTTAAAAGTGCATGGAACAGTGTACAATATGACAACATAATAATTTGTAAATTATGAAGCGTTCGTGAGTGAGGAGGGCATGGGAGAAGGGAGGGAAAAGTGAGGAGCTGATACCAAGGGCTTCAGTAGAAAGAAAATGTTTTGAGAATGTACAAATGTGCTTGACAAAGTGCATGTATGTGTGCATTGTGATAAGAGTTGTGTGAGCGCCCCATACAATAATTTTTTTAAATGCACTGTCCAAACAAAAAAACCCCCCACACCCCTAAAACCAATAATGGGCTGTCATAGGAGCATTTTTGTTATAAATCATGCATCATAAATCAGGGACCACATGTGTGCGTGTGTATTCCTTGCTGATATAATTCTATTGCATGCTTCTTGTGGCACAAACATGGAAGTACAGCGTGTGTGTATATATGTGTGTGTGTATATATATGTATATATTAATCATTTGTGAATTTGAGGATTAAGAATGTAGGGGAGGCATCCAGCCTGTCAATCAGCTCAGAATCAATGAGGCCTCTGTGTGGGCACAGTTCTCTCCTGACAATTCTGGGAAATCTGGTATTTCTGCCTTGGAGGTGGGACACTAAGCTCACACCCAGGGAGACACAGCAGCTGATGAGACACATGGATTCACCCTGATGCAGCCCTGGGTGCTGAGAAGTCATCCAGAGACCCTGCCAGTGCTGAGATGTTTACAATGCCACTGGATCCAAAGACTGCCTACCCGCTGGTCTGTGATCTTCCACATTCAGTGTCATTGACTGTGTTTCCGGGGTCTGAAGAGGACTTTGTATATGGCTGTTGGACATACGGACTTGATCTGGACTGGACTGGGATGTTTTCTCAATGTTCAATTGCTCTTGTATATAAACCTCTCCCTTATATATAAAAAATAAATGCGATGTCATTTATGACCCACCTTTAACAAGAGAGCTTGGCAGACCATGGGGGTGACTTCCTACACTAGGTCACTAAGTGCTATCATGTCTTTGTGTGTGTGTGTGTGTGTGTGTGTGTGTGATTTTTTTGGGGTTTTTTTTGGCATCATTGCCCTCTGGTGGTGCGAGTAGGAGGCGCAGCCTTTGCCCCTGTGGAGCCGCTGCTGGAATTGAACCTCTGTTCCAGTGGGCCGCAGTCCCGCGCACAACCACTATGCCACCGGGGCTCAGCCCATGTCTTTCTTCATGCTCATTTTTCAAAAACTTGGTGAATAAGTTTATTGTCTTTCTGTGGGAAACCCTCATGGAAAATTAAGGTCTGGTTTAGCTCTAAGTAACCCATGCTTGAATTCAGAGAAAGCTTACCTTCTTCTGAGCTACTACTAAATTTTTCTTCTAAGAGACATTTTAGGATGATTCCACCTTTTCTTTTTTAAAATTCTTTTTAGGCTTTTTCTCAGAAACCGGATTCTTTCCTATAGTAGCATGTGCTTTCTCTCTTTCCTTTTTTGGGGTTTTTTTTTTTTTGAACTTTTAATGAGACAAATACATATATACTATCAAATTGAGGGCTGAGGCTCATGGATCCAAATGACAGGCATTCTTATCCATCTTCTCCATCATGTCCGGAGTGATTTGTTTCTTACAAGCATCTTCATCCTCTTCCATTAGGTAACGCATGTAGTTTGCAACCCTCTGATACGTGATGTGTTTCAGATGTACTTTTGCATTGAATTCTTTGCTTTCTGAATCAAAGTCAGAGAATTACGAAAAACGGCCCTATTAAGGATAGATGAACATCCACAGCTTCCTTCAGGGCCCCAAACACTTATTCCAGTGATAGTCCTGAAAGGACCATCATCCAGATAGCAGATGAAGGCACCAGGTTGATAATAAATGCTTTCCACAATGTTTTTATCTCCAGTTACCTCCAGTTGGCCTTCCTATGTCTTGTCCATGCCAAATCTATTAAGAAGTCTTCGGACCAGCAGCAGGTCAGTATAATGTGCTGTACCATCATTCATTGGTCAGGCCAACTTTCACACACTACTTGGGGAGTTCATGAGCATAAGCTGCACTGACAATCGTATCCCCATCTATACAGGCTGAAGCGATCTGGCAGATACTGGATTTGGGTGTGTTACTTGTACTGATCAAACTCTACATGACTGGACACCATTTACACTAACAATGGGGGTTGGTGCAGCATAGGGCACAGCCTTCAATATGATTCATTCCTAACAGCAGAGCCACACCTGCCAGATTAATACACGCCATAATAAAACAATATTATGGTAATATTGGGCCATCATTCATTGTGCACTCTCAAGGGAAGAGACATGAACCAAAGTTCAAAGACCAAAAATTCCATGCTCTTGGGATAGCAGTCACCTGCCTCTTCTCACACCAGAGAGTTTCAACCTTACATTCAGGGCTTACAGGTGAGTTTGAGATAGTCCAGTTCACCCCAGTGGGGTTTGATACTTATATTTCCATGCACACGTTAGACTAAGGTTGTCGATCGCTACACTGGTTGATTGGATTTTTATTGAATCTATAAGTCAGTTTGGGAAGAATGTGTATTCTGATATATTGAGATTTTATTATTGTTGTCATTATTTATATTTCTTTTTCTTTCTTTTAAAAAAATCAATTTATTGGGGGCTCATTCGATATTGAGCATCTATGTTCAGGAACTTAGTTTAGATTTTCACTTATTTTGCTCTTCATTTTTTCTCGCAATGTTTTATAGTTTTCAGTAGATAGATCCTGAACTTTTTTGTTAAAATCATTAGCATGTCTACTTAAATAAAGGAACTATTGTGAGAATGGCACAGGGTCAGGTAGCAATTTGTTCTGTCATACACAGGGTTGCTAAGAGATGGAACTGTCTAAAGAACACCTAACAACAGCGGCGTTAACACCTGTGGAAAATTGCCGGCACCAGGAGCTAAGTGAGCTGCTTCAAATTGAAATCCTGGTGGTGTGAACCCACCCAGTGACTCTGTAGTTGCAAGACCTGGAGTGTGAGAAACTGGAGGAAAGTGTCAGTGATCTCATCTTTACACTCATGACCACAGGGCTTGGAGGATCAGCACGAGTGGCTGAAGGAAAACCTCCACAGTTCTGAGATAGGAAAAACAGCCAAATACACATTCTCCACGTATAGAGATTTCTCCACAATTTACCTTTATTAAGATGCTAGTAGAGAGCTGTCTCCTAGAGGCATCTCACCTCTGGCGATGCTGCTGAAGGCTGCCTCTCTTTAAGATCAGTCAGTCTTCTATTTGCCCCATCTCACTCACTCTCTTTTTGTCTCTTAAATGCCCGATACTTCTCATGAGGTATTCCCCTCTGGAGTTCAGGATATCCAAAATTCACACATTGCCTTTCTGTTGTGTATGTGTTAACTAGAGACTTGCAGGCCTTGTTGCCATATAACTCTATTAAAGAAATCATTTTATTGGGGGTTCTCACAGCTCTTATAACATTCCATACATCAATTGTATCAAGCATATTTGTATGTATGGTGCCATCATCATTTTCTAAACACTTGCTTTTCTAGTTGAACCCTTGGTATCAACTTCTCTTTTTTTCCTCCTTCCCCTCTCTCCCACCCTTGTGATCCCTTGATAAAATATAATTATAGATTTCATATCTTACACTAAAGTGACCAGATTTTAACATTGGTAAAGCGGGACCAGGGTGTGGGGGTGTGTGTGGTAGAGGGGCTATATTCCCTTTCCATTCTCCCGCTGTTCCCTAGGTTGTCTTGTATGCTTTCCAAAAATGGGGACCTTTTTAAAACATTGTGGGACGTGAGAAAAATTCTTTGAAATTAGAACTGTCCTGCCAAAAGCGGGACGTCTGGTCACTTTATCTTACACTGCCTGTGGGTCTTCCTTCACCCACATTTCTGTTGTTCTTCCCCCTGTGGGGAGAGGTGGGTAACCTCATTGTTGAATAAACTTGAGACTACTCTTCTCTCGATATTGGAGATCAGAGGTGCCCTGTTCTTTCTGTCTCCTTTATTTCTATAATTGCACGGTCATCTCTGTAAGGTAGATTTGGTGACAGAAAGAAAGAAGTCAAAGGCAGAAAATATTTTTGTAAGTCTTTCAGGAGACATATATAGCTTGCTCCTTGACTCATGAGAAAGAATTCACGTAGAAGCCATGGTTTGTGATCCAAACGAGTTTTATGAAAGTTCGAAGAAGTTTCAGGTTTACACAGGCACCCACAGGGTTGTGCACCCTGCTGGGAAGCTGCTTAGGAAAGTCACATGATTAGCTCCAGGCTCCTGCCTTTTCAGTTCTTCAGCCGGGAGACGTGGTTGATGATGCTGGTTGACTCCATTGGCTGAATTGAATTCACCTGGCCTAGCTGGGCCAAATCAGGTGTAGTCCTCCTGGCTGGAAACCTGGACCTCTGTGCATGTGCAATGTACCAACCCTTTCTGGCCGGAAGTTTGAACCTCTGAGCATATGCCATGGATAGTTCCCTATGCTATACTATGTAACATTCCCCCCTGAAGAGCTATGGACCCACATCTTTGGGTACCAGGTGATGGCATCTCTGGCTACTTCCTGCTGACAAAAGGGATGATGTGGTGCTTTGTTGGAAGGGGTTGTCCATTCAGAGCCCAGGAAGGATATGGTTGAGGTGATCCAAGAGATGGCACATTGGTTCAGAGGCCTTGGTAACCTGAGAACTTCAGAAAAAAGAAACAAATGGACAAACAGGTAAACAGTTTAAGTGAGACAAGGGTAAGGTTGTGAGGTGGCAGTGCCCTTGGAGTTAGACTAGTGAAACAGGAAAAGGATAAAAATCTTAAGATTAACAGACATGAGTGTTTGTTCACTGTAAACACAGGAATGGGGTAAAAGCATCCACTGGTCTAAAGACTGTGAGGGGTCCTCATCTGTCCTGGAGTGGCAATGGAATACAATCCTAAAACCATCCAATGGTTCACAGGAGTAGTTTTCTGTGGTTTCCACCTCAGAGGGATCCGATGATGATGGTTTCCACCCATCATCCCATGTTTGGTGGATCAAAGCATCCTGCTCTCGAGCTTTGGTAGCAGTGGGGGTAGAGAGAATTACGGGCAAAGGTCCCTTCCAGACTGGCTGAAGCTGGGAATAGGGGATCCATCCCTCCAAGTTTTAACGAAAACTAGGTCTACTGGCTGGCACAGGGTGGTAGTTTTTCCTCTCCTGGTGTCTGGGTGAGCCCATTCTGATGGAATGCCTCCTAGCATTGGGCTACTTGGGTGGCATATTGCTGTATTAAGGATACCTCAGAGTCTACAGCTGGCTCTGTTATAAGAAAAGGCCACCCATATGGAACTACACAGGGGCTTCAACACGTAGGTTGCCGTGGGGTAATTCTAAGATATAACAGGGCTATTGGCAATGTATCTTTCCAACTCACCTGAGTTTCTTGTGTCACCTTTCTCAGGGTTGACTTTATATGTTAATTAATTCTCTCTACCTGCCCCAAAGATAGAGGCCTCCTGGCACAGTGGAGATGATAGGTCATACTCAAGTGTTGGGAGACTGCCTGAGTGATTTGGGAGATGAAAGCAGTCCTGTTATCCCTCTGTAGTGATTTGGGAAGCCCAAATTGAGTAATTATTTCCTGAAGTAATTTTTAGCTACTTTATGAGCCTTCTCAGTGTGGGTGGAATATGCTTCAATTCACCCACTAAAGGTGTCTACAAACACCAGAAGATACTTAAATCCCTGAACAGTGGGAAGCTGGGTAAAATCTATCTCCCAGTCTTCCCCTGGGTAGCAAACCTTGTGCTGGACAGGCTGACCCAGGTGACTTCTGAGTGCCCCTTGGGAATTGTTGGTATGACAGGTGAGACAGTGGGAAGTTACTGACCTGATGCTTGAGGTTAAATTGGCTCTACAGAGTCTGTCGAGTGAGCAAGGTCAAGGAGGTTTTATGGCTAAGATGAGTGGTATCATGGAAGGTTTTCATGACTTTCCACTGTAAGCTTTGTGGCAAGAGGAGCTTGTTGTCTTTGTTCCACCATCCACCAAGTTGAAGGCAGAATTCCAGTGTCCTCCCTTGTTCCCCTTCTTCTGGTGAGTAATCTGGAAGAGGGAGCTGATTTTAGAGAATTAGGGCATTTATGGAGGCTGAGGGGCTGGCATCCAGGGCTGCTTGTCTGGTGGTGCTGTCAGTGGCTTGGTTGCCCACAGTGACTTCTGAGACTTCCTTCTGGTGCCCTTGCTTGTGCAACACTGCCACTTCCACTGGTTTTTGGACGACTTCCAAGAGTGACTTGATCTGGCTCTCATACTTAATGGGCCTTCCTTGAGTGGTGAGATAGAAGAATGGGCATGGAGAACCAGAAACCCATATCTGGAATCATTAAATAATGTTGATTTCTTCCCCTCTGCTAGTTTGAGGCCCCCAGGTTAAGGATATGAGTTCAGCCAGCTGGGCTGAAGTTCCCAGGGGGCAGAGGAGTAGCTTCAATGACTTGGTCCAGGGAGACAATGGCATAACCTGCCTTGCGCACTCCCTCAGTCACAAAGCTGCTTCTGTCTGAGAACAGACACAATCTGCTATTCCCAGCTGTTGGGTTTTGAAGTCTGGTCGAGGCAAGTTGTTAGTGGACAGCAGCTAAAAATGAGAAAGAAATGGTTTCGTGTCCTCCCCAAGGTCAGGGAGTAAAGAGGCTGGATTGAGGGTGCTACAAATCTGGATATTTATCCTAGCATACTTTATAAGAAGAACCTGGTCCTTCAATAGGCAGCCATCAGAAAGTCAGTTATAACCTTGAGCTTGTAGCACTTCAGAGGCCCTCTGATTAGTCAGGACCTCTAAAGTTCCTCCTACAGTGATCTTTACTGCCTTTTGGACTGAGAGGGCCAACAGCGATTGCTTGTAGACACGGTGTAGACAGCCAGCTGAGCTAGGACCTAACCTCTTTGATAGGTAGGTCAGTGACTGAGGCTGAGGTCCCAGCTTCTGGACCAGCACCCCTAGAGCAATTCCCTTTCTCTCAGGAGCATACGGGAAAGACTCCATATTAGGGTCTGGGAGACCCAGCACTGGAGTTGGGAGTAAAAGAGTCTTAAGCTGGTTTGCTGCTTCCCTTTGCTCCATACCCCACAGTAAGGGTTCTGATCACTTCTCCCTTTCAGGCTTTCATATAAGGGTTTTTCTAAGTGTCTGTGGTTAAGAATCCAGATTCTACAAAACCCTGTGAGACCTAGAAATGCCTGCAGTTGCTTCCGTGTTTTTTCTGGCTCGGTCAGCTCCACAATTTGCCCTTCCTCATTCTGAGGAGAGCCTTTTCTTTACGTTTGGTAAGACTAGTCCCAGGTACATTGCCTCTTGTTGCACTAGCTGGGCCTTTACACTGGAGACTTTCCAACCTCTTTCTGCCATGTAGTTTAGAACTTGTACTGCATGGCCAATGGACTGTTTGCAAGCAGTCGAGCAGATGAGAAGCTCATCTATATACTTTCAGACCGTGCTCCCCCTCTAGAGTAAGGCTAGCTAGATACTGGCCTGTCTGAACAGATGACGGCTCTCCCAGAAGCCTACTGAGAAAACTGTCCCCCTCAGTTGCTGTGACTGCCCTTGCTCTAGTTTCCTGTCAAAGGCAAAAAGGAACTGGCACTATTCGTCCAACGGAAATGCAGAAAAAGGCATCCTTTAAGTCCAAGACACTGCTGTACCACTGTGTGTTGCTAGGAATTTCCCCTAGGAGGGTATAGCGGTTTGGTCCTACTGGGTGCAGTGGGATCATTGCTTCATTTATTATTCTGAGGTCTTGGACCAGCTCATAAGGTCTATCTACCTTCTTAACTGGTAATATTGGGGTGTTCCAGGGGGAGTTACCAGGGTCCAAAAGTCCAAGTTGGAGGAACTTACTAATAAGGGGTTGTAATCCTTTGATGGCTTCAGGCTGCAAAGGGTACTGTCGCTGATGAGGAAATGGAGAGATCTTTTAGGAGAATCTTTGCAGGGGTAGCATACTTAGCTTTGCCAGGGATTTTCATGTCTCAAACCTCAGGGTCAGTGACTCGTCCCCATGGTTCCTAGTGGGGAATCTGCAGCTCCTCCACTATGAGGAGCATTTGAAAGGCTGTAGAGGGACCAGGGTGAGTCCGATGACTATGCAGGGGTATAGCTTGGACAACATCTCTCAGCCTAGGAGAGGAGCTGGATATTCAGGGACTACTAGGAAGCTATGAGAAAAATACAAGTTATCCCAAAGACATCTGAGGGGTTCAGTAGCATGTTTAACTACAGGTTTGTCTGACACTCCCAGGATGGAGCAGGTGTAGGGTGCCAGAAGTCCAGGGAAGAAGCTAAGAACAGAATAGGTGGTCCCAGAATCTAAAAGAAAATTTACTGACCTACCTGCCATGTTGATGCTCACCCTAGGCTCCAGACCAGTAATTTATCTCCTGCTGCTGGGCCATCTGGACCCAGCACCTTCAATCCTCATTTGTTAGCAGCTGCTTGTTGGTCTGGGGGCACCCCCCCCCCCACACACACACAAGTTTTTGGACTTAGGACAGATGCTAGCCCAGTGGCCTGTCTGCTTGCAGTGGAAACAAGGCACTCAAAGAGGCTTGTTCTGATTAGGGCAGTTCCTAGCCCAATGTCCTGGCAAATGTTGCATCTGGTATCTGGTTCAAAGATCTGAGAAACCTGGGAGGCATTCAATTGGTGTCAGTCATTAAGTGTGGCCAATATCTGGGCATGTTGGATGTCCTTCCTTCTCTTATTCCAAGCTTGAACATCCCTTTCCTGCCCTATTATAAAAAAACATATTGGTACAAGCAACCATGTCCTCTAGGTTGGTCCTTCAGGTCTCTGCACTAGTTTTTGGAGATTCTTGAGAATGTCCAGTGTAGTATTTATATGAAAGTCGTCCCTGATGAAGACTTTCCCTTCATAGGAATCTATGTCGACAGCAGTGTAGGGGCTCCTTTAGTTGCTCTAAAAAGCCTTCAGGAGGTTCTGTAGGTCCCTAATGAATCACTGTCACTTTGGCATAATTAGTGGTCTTTTGCCTACCTGACTTTAGTTCATGTGTGATGAACACGAGGAAATGTTCCTGTGCCCACTTGTCCTGAGGCTCACAATGATTCTAAGCAGGGTCGGTTGAAGGTACGGCTGTTTCCCCTACTGTGTACTTTCCATTCATCACATGTAACTGCTCTGAAAACTTCCTAGCACCTTTAAGCCCTCATTCTTCCTCAAAGTCTGTCATCGTCTGTCCCAGTATGACCACTACTTCCTTCCAGGTGAAATCATAGGCTAGGGTGAGAGGCTGTAAGTGTTTTATATACTGTTAGGGTTTGTTAGAGTAACTGCCCAAGTCATTTTTAATTTTCTTGAGTTCAATTAGAGTGAAAGACTTGAAAACCCACTGGGGACCAAACTCCCCAGCTGCCTCTAATATGGGTAGAATGTTCTGGGCTGGTTCAGCCTGGGTGAATAGCTGCCCCTAAATCCAGGGTCCTTTAGGGTGTCCTGGGTGCACTGGGAAGGAAACGCTCTACTGCTCCTCAAGGAAAAATGCTCCGGCATGTGGCATCTCCGCCCACTTCCCCATCTTTCCACAGAAATCTCCTGGCTGCATCAGGGTGGGAAGGGAGAGTGTACCATTCTCTGGCCATCATTCTCCTTTTTCCAAAATATACTGTGGCCAAATAGAGTTCCAAAAGGAAATCAGCTTCCGTTTGTCCAGCCTCTCTGTGTCAAACCTATCCCAATTAGGATACATCTGAGGGGGCCATTCCTGGTCAGCGAGTTGCTGAGTCGCATCTAGAAATCACAAAACGGGACTTACTTAGAATAAAACACATGTGTACATCAAAGGACTTTACCAAGAGGGTAGCCAGGCAACCCACAGACTTGGAGAGGATTTTTAGCAACAGTGCAACAGACAAAGGGCTTATAACAAAAATCTACAATACCCTCATCTCAAGCAAGAAGATGAAAACAGATAACCATATGAAGAAATGGGAAAAAGAACTGAAAAGAAGTTTCACTAGAGAGGAGGTCCTTATGGCCAATGAGCATATGAGAAAATGCTCCCGCTCCCTAGCCATCAGAGAAATGCAAATGAAAACAACCTTGAGATATCATCTAACACCCTTAAGGCTAGCCCAGATCAGAAAATCAGAGTGCAACAAATGTTGGAGGGGATGTGGTGAAATAGGAACATTTCTACATTGTTGGTGGTCGTGTAGATATGTACAGCCCCCTGTGGAAAGCAGTCTGGCGATATTTAATGAAAATGGAAGTTGAACTACCCTACGATCTAGCTATACCACTATTGGGTATATACCCAGAAGAGGCAAGAAATAAACCACAGCCAGCAGTATGCACGCCAATGTTTATTGCAGCACAATTCATAATCGCAAAGACATGGAAGCAAGCTAAATTTCCATCAGTAGATGAATGGATTAGCAAACTCTGGTACATACACACAATGGAATACTATGCCTCACTCAAAAGCTCGGATGAACACATGAAACACATCTCTGCGTGGGAAGAACTGGAGGAAATTATGCTAAGCGAAGTTAGTCAATCACAAAAGGAGAAATACGGCATGAGCCCCCTGAGGTAAGTAGAAACAGTATGGTGAGTATAAAAGAAAAAACTTCTGTACCATAACAATTGGTCCAAGAAGTAAGGTAAGGGGAGGAGGGAGGACCAAACCCAGAGAGGTACATGTTGGATGCAACACAGTAATGGGAGAAAGATGAGGGGGTAGAGGGGATAGGGAGATAAAAGGGAGTTCAAAAAGGAAAGGATAGCAGAGGGAAAAGGGCACTAATCTACCCGGGGTTGGGGGGGTAGAGTACTGGTCTAGTCTTCACAGAAACCCGAGTGGGCAAGCAGTTCCTACCACAAAACACCCTGTAGGACAGC
>PVJH01025312.1:0-31566 GCA_004026705.1 Nesogale talazaci
CTAGCCCGCTTCCCTATGTGCACTATTTCCTTGAAATGCATCTCTATATAGTTCCATGTTGTGGCAGTTACATAATCTCCTGTCAACTAGCAGAGGGGTGGAATCTAGCCTGCCAATCAGTCGCAGCTTGATGACGTCATTTGGAGGCAGGCAGGAGATAAATAACTCACCCACTGGAGGCTAGGTACATGCATAGAGGCAGAGTGCTGGCACTGGAGGAGCCACCTGGAGACGCCTCCCAGTGCTGAGATGCTTCCACCACCGCTGCATCCACAAGTCTTTGCACCGACTGAGTGATCTTCCTGCACCCAGCTTCATTGCATGGCTGCTTGAGCTTAAAGAGGAATTTACAGACTGGTATCGACATATTGGGTAGTAGCGGATGTATGGGTTTGATCTGGACTGGGCTCGGATGTTTTCTTCCTGTACAATTGCTCTTTGATATAAAGTTCTCTCATACACATATAAGTTATGAGTGTCTCTTGATTTGTTTTTCTCATCAACCCTGACTAGCACACTTTACTGATTCTAAGAGCCCAACCTAAGACACTATATGTACACGGTAGTGTCTATGGGCAAACAAAAGCCAAGGATCAATGGTTCTTTGAGCAATGTCCTTTACGATCCATTTGAAGTAAATTGAATGAAGAGCACACTTGGGAGTTCTAAAAAGAGATGTCTGTTATACCTGCAGGAGCCCCAGTAGCGCAGTGAATTATGCAATGGGCTGTGGAGTAGAAGGTCAGCAGTGTGAACCCACCAGCCACTCAGTGGGAGCAAAATAAGGCTTTTGTAAATCTCATAGAGATTTATAGCCCCTCCCCCCCCCGAAAAAAAATTAACAGCCTTGAAAATCCACAAGAGGAGTCCAGCTCTGTTGTGCAGTCACCATGACTGCGTTGGAATTGACCTGATGGCAGTGAGTTCGTTTGTGCCCCCGAGTTACTGTATATACGTCCGTTACGATGACGAGTGAGTGAGTGCAAGTTGTTTGTATTCTGGAAGTCGAGAAAAGTCCATGGCGAGACTGGGAAATATTTATCTGGGGTTTATTGGCAGTTCAAATACTTGGGTCATGACAACAAGGACTTTGCACCCCACGTTCCCAGCTCTGTTAGGTCCATTTATAACACCACCCCCTGGAAGGAGGGCAAGACTGCAGTGGACGTTGAATTAGAATGTCTATGAACTGTTCGATGTGCGATTATGACCTCTCTACAAACCTTCACCCTGCTTGCAATGAAGAGTTTTAAATTGCAATGCACTAGGAGGGGGGGTCCCCAGCACTGGAGGACATGAGTGTGTCTTTCCTAGCCTCGTGATCACTTGACAAACACCTCTCGGGCGGATGGAACAATACATGACTTCAGCATCAGACTGGAAAGAGGAGCGCTGGGGGTGCCGTGGTTGCAGAGTGGGCTGCGAATGGAAAAGTCTGCAGTTCAAAACCATCCCCTGCAGGCTCCTCAGGAGAAAGGCAGGGCTTTCTTCTCTTGTCGGGACTTGCTGCCTTGGAAATTCAGGGGGGCAGGACTCCCCTGTCGTCTGGAGTGGACATGCGCTTGCATCGACCCCCTGTCAGCGAGTGTCTTGTGAGACCGGGGGATGTCACCGTGACTCCTTTTGGTTGTGTGGCTCTCATGTGGAAGACGGCCTGGGAGAGTGGGTAAAACCGTTCCCTCGGAGTCAGTCCTTTGACCCTGTATGTGTCTAGAGGAGAACAGGACTCCATTGGGATTTCCATGGCTGATTTTGCAATTTTTTTTAGGTAGATTGTCAGGGCTTTTTTTTTAAATGCAGTCTCTGGGTGGACTCAAACTGCTGGTCTTTTGCTTAGGAGTCAAGCAAGTTAACTGCTATCCCCACCCCGGGCTTGGGTAGGACGGTACATCCTGTGATGTGAGCATCAGGCCTGTGATTTTTCAGAGTGCTTGCTCGCCCACATTTTTGGATCAAGAAAAATCCCCTGGCGGGGGCCAGCCACTAGGGCTGGACTGTGGAGCAGGGTGCCACCTCAAACGACTGTCCTTGTGGGGGAGGCGCCCCTCGGAGAGGCCGCGGGGAACGGTGGAATTGGGGTGTGACAGTGCACTGGCCACACTCACATTGAGGGACTGAGAGGAGGGGGACGGAACTATGCCCCAGTAGTTGAGCATCTGATCAAGGTCTCCAGCAGGCCCTCCTGTCTCGAGGAACGTAGACCAGTTCCTGAGGCCTCATCTGTAATCACCGTTGCTGAACCAGGAGGCAGGCCAAGACCCTACGACAGCATCAGAGTTTCAAGCAGCTGCTGATCAGCAGCTGGCTGGAGGTTGAAGTGCACCCACGGGTGCCGGGGAAGAAAGGCCTGGTGATCTAGTTCCGAAAGTGCAGTCCCTGAAAAGCCCCGTGGAACACAGCTCTGCTCTGATACACACCGGGTCCATGTGATATGTTGCTGACGGCTGGTTCTGTCTGGAATGTTCTACTGAACTTCGGTGAAGGCAAGCCTCTGGAGGAGGAGGCATGAGATCAGGGTTTGAGCAGGGCTGCCACCAAGCCCAGGGCTCATGTGACTCGCTTACTGTAACCACGACCCTGAGACTCCTCTGCCCTTGGACCTCTGAGAAAGGCCTGAAGAGCCATTCATCCGACAACGAACACTCAAAGAGCACTCAGTGTTTGCTGAATGCGGGAGTGGTCCCGGCGCTATGAAGCCTGCAGACCCAGGGGCCAGTTATAACAGAGCTTATTACCGTTTCAAATGTGCTTTATACTTCTGAGTCATATGTTGGCCCCCTGGGCTGTTGAGAAAATGGAGGCCCATAGAAATAGAGTGACCTGACCAAAGCCATGAGGCGAAGGAATGGCAGAGGCAGGTCTTGAACCCTGGCAATTCCATCCAGTCACTGAATCAGAAGCAACACAAGGCAGTCTACGGGTTATCTGCCCGAGGTCACAAGTTAGAAAGGACTAGAACCTGGACAAAAGCCTGGGATGCCTGACTCCTGGTTCCCTGTTCTTTCCATCAGGAGCGAGGCTTGCTCGAACCAGGGTTGTAGGCATTAACCACAGAGTGACCCAGGGCACTGGCTCAGGCACTGTGTAACTTCAGGCAAGTCCCTCAGCCTCTCTGAGCTACAGCATGGGGCACCTGATAAGGCTCAAGAAAGGGGTTTCTCTCCCCTGCTTGGGAGGCAGCAGGAGGATTGAAGGTGAGAGAAGGAGATGTATGGGGAGCTGACAGGAGTCCTCAGGCCAGTAGGGGTGGGAGGCTCTTCAGAGCCCCAGACACACTTATCGCCCACCAAAGACAGTCCCCCGGGGATTTTAACTTGTAGATGTGTTTTCGACAAATTAGTATCTCTAATATTTTAAGTTCCGTACTTATAAGATTGGGGTAACTACCTCTTCTTTCCCTAGGCGGCAGGGCAGCTCCTCCCAGGCCAGGAGGTGAGGGTGGCGGTTTCAGCTTCCACCACCCAGGCGACATGGTCCCCACCAAACACTTCCTCTGTACCAGACACGCACTTACAGCCTGGTTCCGTAGGAAGCCTCTGTGTTGCTGTCACAGTTAGATGGCCCCAATCTCAATTTCAACCCAAAGCAACCTGCGGTCCACCGGCCACGTCCTCTGCCCTCCTCCCAAGTGTCCCTAGGCTTGCGCCCTTTCCCTGCTGCAGTCACAGTGTCATCCCCTCCCCTCCAGGGCCTTCTTCTTTCGCGCCGCCCCTCCCCTTTGCCCACCATAATGCTCTTCACCAGAGACGGGTCTCTCCTGACAAGCTGTCTGAAGTACGCGAGACGAAGCCGAGCCTATTCTCAGGCCCCATTTGCAGAGCAGGGCACACGGGCCCAGAGGAGGGCAGCCACCCCACCAGGAGACAACGTAAAGATGCAAGTTCAAGAGCCCGATGCCGAGACTCTGCATAGCACCCTCCTAGAAGATGGTCATGGAACGGCTCTCTCTAGAGCGGTTGTTCTCAGCCTTCCTACGGCCGCGACCCTTCAATACTCTCATGTTGTAGCGACCCCCCCCCCCGCAACCATAAAATTATTTTCGTTGTTACTTCATCATTGTCATTTTGCTACTGTCATGAATTGGCCGACCCCTGTGAAAGGGCCATTCGACCCCCAAAGGGGACAGGACCCACAGGTTGAGAACATGGCTCTAGCTCCCTCACCTGGACTTCTCGTGAAGATTTGTAGTACAGGGCCAGCAATGCAAATAGAGAAACCAGGAGAGTAAGGGGAGGGCGGGGCCAGAAAGGGGGACTCGATCCCAAGGATCAACATATCACCCCCTCCCAGGGGGACGGACAACAGAAAAGTGAGTGAAGGGTGGCAGAGGGCGGTGTAAGCTATGAAAATAACAATCTGCACATCGGGGAAGGAGAGGGGCAATCAGGAGCTGATATCAAGGACTCAAGTAGAAAGAAAATGCTTTGAAAAGGATGTCCTAGCCACACTGGATGAATGTGTGGATTGTGATGGGAGATGTAAGAGCCCCCATAGAAGTATTGAGTAATAACAATGGATTGGCAGTGACCCCACAGGATGGAGGAGGACTGTCCCCGTGGGTTTCCGAGGCTGTAAATGACCGAGCGGTAGAAAGCCTCATCGTCTCCCAGGGAGGGCCCAGCTGGTGGCTTCCCACGGCCAACCTTGCAGCTAGCAGCCCCGTGTGTGCCCATGACACCAGCAGGGCTCTTTGTATTCTGCACTAGGACACGTCTCTGTGTCCTGTAGAGACCAGAACTTGCATTTTTCTCCCCTCATGCTCACCTCTCTGCACCTCTTCTCTCCCATCCCTTCCCCAAAGCACTTTACCCCCAAACACGCAAGAAAGAGGGGACTTGATATTGTGGATAAAGAGCAGGGCAGGGACAAAGTCAAGGAGAGGCACTGACCGTATCTCAGTCCATGAATGTGCAGGTTAGGGATGGACACACGAGCTGGGGAGGCCCTGTTGACCCTGTGCCCAGGGAGGATGGGGTTGGGGATGTCATAGCTGGTTCATTTCACCATTTAGAGAGTCTGCTGGCAAGTGATGCTGTAATGAAGGTCTAGTGGGTAGTCTCATATGTGTACATGAGCATACATACCCTCCATATACACACACACACATATAGAGTGTTTGGGTACATGTGTTAGGGGCTCTCAAAGTTCATGGAAAATGGAGTTTTAAAATAATAGGTTTTTTACATGAATTTTCTGAAGCCCCTGATAAATGTACACCTCCAAACAGCAAACTCCTCGCCATCATGTTAATCGGACCTGCAGCAATCTTGATAGAACAGGGTTTCCCAGGCGGAAACATTCAGAGGTAGGCAGCCTCATCTTTTCTAGTCGAGCAGCTTACTAGTTTAAACTGCCAACCTTTGGGTTAGCACCTGAGTCCTTAACCACTGCACCTCCAGGGCACAGTCTATACACACACACACACACACACACACACACACACACACACACACGTAATACCCAAGTCCTTGTCTTGCTGTGAACTGGAACTGTCAGGAAGAGTTCGTATCTCTTGGTGAGCCCACCTTTCTATTGGACTGCTGATGGCGCGGATGGTTAAGAGGGGCCCTGCTAACCACAAGGTCTGTCAGCCGCTCCTCTGGAGAAAGACACTGCTCCCCTACAGGCGCACTGCCTCTACCGAAACCTACACGGGGTCTCTATGAGTCGGAAGTGACTCAGTAGTACTAGGCTTCTGTGTGTGTATGTGGCTATTGTCTTTTTGGAGGGGGGAACCTTACCATGCATAAAAAGCAGTAAGGAAACACTTTCAGATGCACTAAGACATCTTTAACATAATTATACAGTGGTAGGAATAATAATCATTGTAATATTGCTATTACACCCACTTGCTATTACAAACCATTCTATGTACCTTGAATTAAAAGTACATAAGCCAGACCTGAGGAACCTGGGGTTGCCCTGTACATTCAAGTGTACACCTATATATGTGCGTATATGTGTGTATTTATACCTACAAGGGGGTACCCCCAAAGCCGGAATCCCCCCAAACGATGTATTTAATTTTTTTTTACAAAACAACAGTATCACCGTCAAAGTACTCTCCATTACACTTAACACAGTTTGGGGGTGAAGAGACGATGATGTCTTCCAGTGGCTTCATTGATGTTTGCTTTGGGGGCTGTAAGAAGAGCATCATGTCTTGTCACCAGTAATGACCTTGGACAAAAAACTCTGGGACGCTTCAGAGCTGTTCTTTCAAAGCATGGCATGTTTCCACTCAATGTTCTTTGTCCTGATCAGTCGGAACCCGATGCAAAGTTTGGCAATGACTCTTCTATCTACAAATCTTCTGTTAAAATTGGCTGACCCGCGCTCCCAGATACTCCAGATAACTTCCCCATCTCTTCCACAGTCTGCCGTCAGTCTTCAACACAAGTTCACGAACTTTGTGGACATTTTCCTCCTCACATATCCAAAATGACATTTATCATCAGTCGACATTTCACCTTTTTTGAAATGAGAAAACTACTAGTATACTTGAGTTCTTCCCATACACCTGGCCTTGTAAACTGTGTTCAACATCACAACAGTTTCTGCAGTATTTTTCCTGAGCAGGAAACAAAGTTTCACAGCCCCGTGCTATTCTCTTAAATCGGCCATCACATAAAATGAAGTCTGAGCATAACTGCTTTTACAAAAAAATTCATTGTAGCCAGAGAGAACCTTCCCTGGTGACACTACTGGATCCACTAACTCGGTGCGAGTTCCTCAATGCTTGCCTGCTGAGTTTTTCCCCAGTCTGGGGGGTACCCCCTCCTGTGAATTTGGAGGGTCCACTGTGATAAACCAACCCCCTCATTTATCAGATGGGGAGAGTGAGGCTCATGAAGCCCACCAGTGAACGGCAGGGTTGGGAACCAAATCCAGTTCTCCATTCTTGACCCAGTGCCTGACCCCGCAGCTGCCTCCATGAACCAATGCATGTCAATACAAGCAAGTGTCCCTGGCCAGATCCTCAGGGGGAGTTATCCTGAAGCAACTGCAGCTGACTTTGGGCAGTAGGGGGTCCCACCGCTGTTTTCCATCCCCTGGAGAGCTGGTGAGCTCGGAGCCAGGCTGGGCCCTACGGCGGAAATCCCAGACTGACCCACACCAAGAGCAGGCACCAGGCTGCCTTAGCAAGTCACTCTGCGCGGCCAGCAGTTTGGGGCCTGTTTCAGGAGAGCGTCGGGGCCGTACTGGGTGATGGCACTACTGAATGGGCAGCAGCGGGAGATGCAGAAAGACACACGGGGAGCATGCGCAGGCAGGCGTGGGGAGGGGCGGCACAAGGACCACACAGGGATGCGAATGTGTAAGCGGAGGCACAGTTTGGCTGGCGATTAGAGGAGAGAGGCTTACTTCAGCAGTTTGATATTACACATGATCAGCTCCTTCCAGTTAACAAAAATCAGAGCAACCTCTTTTTCTGTCAGCAGCTCAGATTCCATCAGGGGTTTCTGAAAGATCTACAGACGCAGAAAACGAAGCAGTTCAGAAAGCAAACGGTTAGCTCACACTCAAATGCGGGCACGCACACCGATCGGTCCAGCACACTGGGAGAGACCCCAACACGGCTGGGGGGAGCTTACAAGCCGCCAGCTCCCTCCCTGTGCCTGCAAAGACAGGCCCTCCTCTTCCTGGTGGGGACCCTAAAAGGTCTGCACGTGGGTTTATAAGGAGGCCAGTGGAGTTCTTAGGCAGCAGCGATGCCCTGTCCTGAACTGGATGGCTAAGGTCTTCCCTCGGCTACCTGGGAAGACAGACTAGATGCGGCATCCACCTAGTCAGGGCCCCTGGGGCCCCTGGGAGACGATGCCAAGATTCTTCGCGTCATTCTAGATGTTTCCCTAGGAGGGTAGTCCTGGGAACAATAAGACTTCAGTGAGATAACGGGCATTTTTCAGATGCCCAGGCAGATGGTGCAGGTGGCTAGGCTGCGCGGAACTCTTCTGACTAGAACCTGGGCTCCCAAGGCCCCCTCCCAAACATCTCCTCTGGTGACACCCGTCCTTTCATGACACCTGTTGACCCGAATGACCTTGGCCTCTCTGTGGGGGTCCTTCTGAGTCGGCCCATCTTCTCCTGTGTGAAATTCTTCTATGTCATTGAGCGCCCAGATGCTCCCCCGCACCAGGTTGTGGCTCCGGCTTTGGAATAAGACACGGGACTCCTTTGCAAACGACCCCCACCCCTCTCCCCACCTCTCGTCAGTGTCCCCGGCAGCCGCCTTTACCTCTGTGACCAGCTGCAGGTCATTGACGTAGTTCTCCTCCGTCACGATGAGCTCGTGGATGTACCCCTGCCGCTTTCTTTCCGTGGGGGTCAACATGTCCAAGAGATGTAAGTCTGAACACCCTGGAAAACATAACGGTCGGGGACAATGTCATCCAAGTTGGGGGGCGGGGAGCTTCTACAGGCTCACACTGATCATGCCCGGCCTCGCGGCTTCTGGCCCTGGGACCTCTCCCTAGCTGGATGGACCCCGCCTGCATCACCGTAAGCAGGAGAGCAATGCCCAAAGAGAAGACTTATTAACCACGGACCCCATTTCCGGAGCGTTCGCCCCAGGCCAGTCAGGACGCCCAGGGCATGCTCACACGGATGCAACGGCAGACTGAGACTCAGGAGAAGTTCTCACGGCTCAGCCAAGTTCTCTCTCTGGCAGCAGCACCGGGGCAACAGTGCTGAAGCCAAGCTGACCCCAGAGAGTCTGAATGTGGAGACCGGGTGGTCCCAGCCTGCTCGGGTTGGTCATGCTGAGCCTGATTTCATTTGGAATCAGGTACTGGCTTCTGTGACGCTGGTGATGGAGGGCTGGCTCCTGGTGGCTCAGAGGTTCAGCGCTTAGCTGCTACCCCCCCCCCCCCCCCCCAGCCAGAGGTTCAAGCTGACCCGCTGAGCTACAAGAGTGAGAAGTTGGCTGCTGTAAGGGCGACAGCCTTGGCAGTCCTATGGAACAATGCTCCTGTCCTATCTGGTCACTGGAAGCTGGAATGTGGTTGGTTGGGGGGAGGGGAGGGATGTCACTGTTGGAAATCTGCACAGCAGAACGTGTGCCAATCCGACCCTGCCTACCCGGCAAGTTCCACGGCCTTCCTGACCTTCTGCGAGTGGTGCGGGCCTTCCCACAGCCCCTCTCGCGGCCCCGCGACAAAGCGACAAAGCGGTGGCTCTCAGTTTGACTGCCATGTCAGAGTTCTCCCCCGGAGCACAGTGCTCCCTGCAGTCATTCTTCACAATTGCTAGACTAACCTCCTGTCTGGCTTTAAGAAGACCTCAGGAGACCCATTTTTGATTTAAGGTTTAAATATTATCTTGGGGCAGTGGTTTGGGGAATTCACTCAGCCTCCAAAATTCTGGATTCCATGTGTGTTAGTCTGGGTAGACTAGAGAAACAAATTCATAGACATATGTGTATAAAGAAGAGTTTTATAAGAGTAAAACTGTACACTAAGAAAACATCCCAATGTATGGGCCAGGGTCAAACCAGGTAGTCCCCTGGACTGGGCAGTTCCCTGGACCAGCCAGTCTCCTGGACCAGGTAGCCCCTTGCACCCCTTTTGCATCAGCCTCACCAAGAAAGAGATGAATAACCTGCTGAACTTTGTCAACCCTTCCTCTGGCATGTCACAGAGCTTATCTCCCCGAAGGGCACAGCCCCTTCACAGAGCTTATCTCTCAGGGCCGAGTCTGTACAGTCTCTTCCCTCAGTGTTCCAGGAGGTGGATCTACATTCTAACAAACCATATCCTGACTCAGACCCTACAACTGCAGCATCAGAAAGCCTCATCCCCTTATCGGTACATACATTCTTGGCTCAAGCCCTATATATGTCCCACTGCCTCACTGCCAGGGGCGGCTTCCCTGACCTAACTCTTGGGCCTCAGGACCACCCAGAAGCTCAAGATGCTTCTCTCTCTCTCTCTCTCTCTCTCTCTCTCTCTCTCTCTCTCTCTTACTCTGTTACTCCGCTGTCCTTTCCCTTCCCCAAAGTCCTTCACTACCACCAAGAAAGCATATCCTCTTCATCCCTGAGTTCTGTCTTCTCTCTGTGGCTCCGTCTCAACCTCTCACCCAACCCAGTCCAGTCCAAGGTCATAAGTCCAATATTAGTCCATATGTCCAGTCTATAAACACTTCCGACTCAGGAAGCACGTGCAATGACACCAGGACAATCACAGGCCAGTGGGTGCAAAGTTTTGTGAATCCAGCGACAGTAGAAGCATCTCAGCGCTGGCAGGGGTCTCCCCACGGTTCCTCCAGTTTCCAGGGCTCAGGGTCTATCAGCATGCCGCCATGTCTCCCAAGGAAATGCCACGAGATCTCCCAGGATCCTCAGAAGAAAGCCATGCTCACGCAGAGGTCTCATTGACAGGCCAGACCCCACCCCTACATTCCCAATCCTGAAATTGACACTGCCGTGCCGTGAGAATGTCCTGAGGTTGGTTTTTATAGCGTGGGATGGCTGTGCTGAGGCTCCTGGTGAGCATGGGGACTAGGCATATGGGGAAAGCTCTCTGGCCAAAGCCCACTGCCTCAGCCCCATAAATGAGAAACTCAAGAGTAGGGGTAGAAAAAAATGAGTAGGGGTAGACAGGAAACATTCTCCATCTTGAGACTACCGCCTGGCACAGGACCAGATGCTTGGTTCCAGGTGCCGGCTCCTTGGCCATCCCAGGCACGCGCACCTGAGATGTTAGCAGCATCGGAGTTGGCGCTTCTCTGTGGCACTGCTTGTTCCTCTTGTTCTTTGCGTTTTTATTCATTCTGATGGCTCTTCTGGGCTGTGGGCAGAGGCTTCTCGGGCACATTGAGGGCAAATGAGGGGTGGAGGCTCCGGGCAGCACCCCGCCCAGAGATCAGTCTTTCTGGCTAGTAGTCTCCCCACTTCTTCTCATCAGGGCTTGGGTGTGATCACAAACCCCAGAGTGGTACATAGATAAATGGCCCTGAGTGTCAGGGTGAGTTAGGTCCATACATTTCCTTTTCTCACCCCAACTTCTCCCCTGCGGGGCACTCCAGAGAGCACAGCGTGAAAAATCCCTGCTGTGGGCCAGCTGTGCTCGCATGGTATCCCCCAACCAACAACATCAGCATCACCTGGGAGCTTGTGAGAAGAGCAGGTTATCAGGCCTCTGCCAAATAGGTCATCTAGAGTTGAAGCCCCTGGGCTCGTCGCTTTACAAGTTCTCCCCATGATTTACAAGCACACTAACATTGAAAGGAGCCGGGGGTGGCGTAGTGGGCTACGAGTTGGGCTACTAACCATGAGGGCAGCGGTTCGAAACCACCAGATGCTCCTAAGGAGAAAGATGAGGCTCTCTATTCCTGTAAACAGTCTTGAGAGTCCCACAGCAGCAGTTCTAGCCTGCCCTGTTAGGGTTTCTAAGGGTAGGAACAGTCACTGGCAGTGAGCAAGAGAATGTTAGAGAAGGGGGACTGCCGTCTAAGTGGCTCAAGGGTATTGCCTTCCAGACCTGGGTTAGATTCCCGGTCAATGCCCCTCACGTGAAGTCACACGTTGTCTGTTGGTGAAGGCGTTCATGTTCCTATGCTGCTGGACAGGTCTCAGAGGAACTTCCAGCTAAGACAGACTAGGAAGAAAGGTCTGGCAATCCTCTCCCAGAAAGCCAAGAGCAAAAATCATATGGATCACCAAGTCTGACCCTGCTGTTGTGTCTGGGGTAGGGACGAAGGACTCGATCACAGTTCACAACAGCAGTGAGGCACGAGAAGCTCACCACAGGCTATCGGGGCTCTGCCAGGGAGTTGGCTAGGCTGATGCCTGCCCTCCGAAGCTTCTGCAAGTAGAATGGTCTGCCGTTCGTATCAGTTATGGGAGAGTTGTTCCCAGCACAGGGGATGGCCAGGCCTGCCTTCTGAGGCTCCCACGGGTGGGTTTGAACGGCCATTATTATGGCTGGGAGATGAGCCCTGAGCCCTTTGTGACATGGAGGGGCTGTGCAGCAAGTGGCAGCAGACTTCTTAGAAGAGGCTTCACTGCAGGAGGGTGGCTCCAGGGCTGGTGCCTCCAGCACTTGGCTTTGTCACCTCCCTGCCTACGTGCCCTTCTGAAAGCTGTGCTTCTTTTCGGTGGAGCAGGACTCCAGCCCCAACATGAGCAGGGCATATGGGGCAGGTGACCAGCGGGTGTCCCCTCTGATCACGCTCAGAGCTCCTGGCTGCAGGAGCTCTAGCCTTGGTCCCAGGACCAAGGAGGATCCTCTCGTGTGTGTGTGTGTGTGTGCGTGTGTGTGTGTGTGTGCAGATAGGTCTGCAGCCTCCACTGGTGTGCCTCCCAATGGCGTGGAGGGTCCAGCAGTCCTCCCTGAGCCGGGACACCAGTCATCTTTTATTAAAATGGCGGCAGCCATCATGGGCCCTGAGGAAGAAAGTACGTCCAGAGGGCTCACTCCCGCCTGCAGTCCAGTCCCGCTGCTGTGAGCTCAGGCGAACGCAGTGGCAAATTGAGAGATGCCAACAAGTCCCGTGACCTGGGACAGCTGCCCAGGAGCTCTGGCGTTTGGGAGGAAAATGGCATTCCTGTGAGTGAACTCAAGGGCCCAGGACTCAGGCCATTTCTGGTTAAAAAGCAGCCGTTACAATCCAGAGCAGCGGTTCTCCACTTCCCTTGTGCTGCAACCCTTTCATACAGTTCCTCATGTGGTGGGGAACCCCCCCTCCCACCATAAAATTATTGTCGTTGCTACTTCCTCGCTGTCATTTTGCCACAGTTATGAATCGGGCGGCCCCTGTGAAGGGGTCATTCGACTCCCCCAAAGGGGTCACGACCCACAGGTTGAGAATCGCTGTTCTTGAGCCTTGCCTGCATGTTGGTGGACGCCGAGTCTCCACGGTCCTTTCTGCACAGGCATTAGGACATAGCGAGCCAGTCGTCATTCTAAAATGCACCTCGGCCGGGTGCCCAGCGCCCAGGGATACACCATGAGACAGCCCTCCCAAGGACCCTGAGGTCTTTCCTGAGGTCTCAAGGCCTTGGCAGATTTGATGGGTACATGCAGACACATGGCACACCGCATAAATTTAGCACACAATTGTGTCACGTTCACAGTGATGGAACCTCCTGTCTACTTGACACTGTATTTCCCGAGGTGCCACCCCAAGGCCGGTACTCACTGGCACCAGGGAGTCAAGACCAAAGAGGAGGAATGGTTGTCCTTCAATGTTCACAGCTAAGACTCCCCGGCCAGGTGGGCCTCGGCTAAGGATGGTAGGGTCTCCCCCAGGGTGAACATAGTGCTGCCCTCTCAGCCTTAAAGGGGTAATGCATCCCCCTTAGGCTGAGGGTTGCACCCTTCATGAGGGGTGGTCCCGCTCCCACAGACTAAGAGCAGAATGTCTTTCTACCCCAGGTAACGATGAGACTGAAAAGCCCAAGCTCACTGCTATCTGAGAGGCTACGGAGCAGTCACAGAACAGAGACGAGGTTCAGACGAAGATGAGAAGTGCAAGGAAAGGACTTTATTGAGAGCAAAAACAAAGCTCCCGGACGGGTTCAGCAACCTAATCAAGTTTTAGGTTATGGAAGCCGTGTCCTTGGGGCAGGGGGATAATTATAGGATTTGGGTTGGGGAGATAGGTAAACAGGTGAAGAAAGCAGATAAGGAGCAGGGAGGCTTCCTGGTGCTGCAGCTGCAGAGTCTGAGTCCTTCACAGGCCATCTTTTTAGAATCTGCGGAAAGAGACTGTACAGTCCAGCTCTGGCCTTGAGAGGCTGGGGAAGGGGGGCTGCATGGACCCTGCCTGGAGAGATAAACTCTTTGGAATGCTGGCAGCAGGGGTTTTGAAGTCCAACAGGTCATCCATCTTCCTGATAGGCTGGAGAGGAGGTTGAGGGGCTGTCTGGCTTTTGTTTTCCTGAGAGGCTGGAACAAGGGGCTGCCTGGCCCGACCTGGCCCACACACCATCTAATTGATGTTGACTTACAGCGACCCCATAGGACAGGGTAGAACTGTCCTGTGGGTTTTTGAGACAGTCACTCTGTATGGGAGAGAAAGCCTCACCTTTCTACTGCTGAGCGCTTGGCGGTTTCAAACTGCTGACGTTCTGGTTAGCAGCCCAAGCTGTAACCCACTCCACCACCAGGGTTCCCAACGGCGGTACTGCCATGCCTCCCAGGAATGCTGGTGGTGCTATGGGTAGCTCTTGGGCTGCTTGCAAACCACAAGGTCAGAGGTTCAAACCCCCCTGCAGGAGAAAGCAGAGACTGTCTGCCCCCATGGTTGTCCACAGAGTCAGATGGTCTCAGCCCGTGAGTTGGGATCATCTGGATGGTGGAGGGACGCCTGCGAGTGACTCTTCCTCCACCCCACCCCCACCCCACCAGGTTGAAAGCAGTATCACCCGCCCCCATCCCTCAAGGGCATTTCTGGTTGCCATCGTGATTGGAAGCGACACTAGAACTTAGAAGGCTGGCCCCAGGCTGCTAAATGACCTACGTGACACAGGAGTGAGGGGCATACACCCCACAGACCAACAGCATCTCCACTGGGATAGGCTGGCATTCCTAGAAACGGGCCAGCAGACAAGAGGTGCCCTGCACAGCAAGGTGGTGTGAGCAGCCCAAAGAGATCCGTGAAGTAACGATGGCTGAGCACTTGTAAGGCTAGCTGGCAGGACCTGGCTTCCTCAGGATCTCGAAAGCCCTTCTGAATCTCCAAGCTTTCATGAATTAGTGCAGCGCTGGAACAATAGCTGCAGGTCCAGGGCAGCTTCAAGCCCCTGTCCAAGAGTTCTGGAAGGCCAGGGCCAGTGCAGACTGGGCTGCAGCTCTGAAGGGTCCATAGGCAGGCACCCAGATCGCCCACGCTGAGGCGGCTCTAGCCTTGGGGGCAGTCGGTGAGTCAGAAATGAAGGTGCTGGGGAGATCTGGGGTGTGGTGGGAGTCCAGGCTGCCTTCCCCAGTGAATTCTCCCCAGTGCAGTTCACTAACCAGCCTGCTCAGAGATGGGGAGGATCAGAGGGGAGGCCTCTCCAGGACCTTGAACACAATGAATGGCAAGATGTTGCGGGGAGTTCGCCCCTGAATTATGGCCCAATGATGTTGGCTGAATGTTATCTCTTTCAGCCACACAACCGACCCAGGGGGCTGTGCTGGAGAATGCCAGACCAAGAGGTCTGGGGTAGAGGCTTGGAATAGGCACTTTGAACTTCAAAGTATCCTTCCTTTGAAACTGTAATAGTTAGAAAAACAAGAGCAATAAAAAGAACATCATTATTCAGAGCAGGGTGAATGAGGAGGGCATTTGAAATAAGAGTGTTTTCTGTAAGAGTGGAGGGCTGTGATTTTTCCCTCCTTTGGGTACCAGGATAAACAGAGTGTGCTGGTTCCCCTTCCCTGGGAAAAACAAGAGGATGAAATTCGACAAATGGCTCTCCGTGCCTATCTCAATGGGATGAAGGGATCCTTCGAACGAACTGAAATTCGCTCCCAGCTGGTCACAGCTGAAATAATATCACAAAGGACGCCAGGAAGTTAAAAATGATCCCCTATTACAACCCACACACATTTCCCAGCTACATGCCATTCCTGCTAAAGCTGTGCAGTGAGACACACTGGCCGAGTGCACAAAGCCACAGCCCACTTTTGGAAGCACTGGAGTGTGACAAGCTGGAGAGGAGTCTGGGGACAGCGTGGGGGGGTGTTGGTGGAGGTCTCACCCCCTCTCCACTGTGGGTCATAAAAGCAGCAGGATTTGAAGACATAGATGATGTTCTGACACATGAGCATGGGCTCCTCATGAAAATTTCCAAGGAGACAGAAATATTCGGGGTAAAATGAGAATGCCTCCTTTCTCCACAACCCCAGTCATGCAACTTCTTTTTCCGATGGAGTGTCATTTTGAAAAACAAATTCAACAGCCAGCTGGCTACTGAGCAAAGCAAATAAACAGACCTTGTTTCTGGTCTAAGAAGAGCCAACATATACAGTAAGTTGATCCCTAAATATTTATGAAGTTCCAGAGACTGAGAGTAAGCAAGTTCGGACTCCTGTCCTCAAGGACACTCACAACCTTGGAAACGAGAAACGCCAAGGATTAAGCAAAAGGCCCAAGGAGCGCCAGGAAAGCCACAGGTCACAGGAGGAGGTCCACATAGCCACGGAGGATGGCGCCATTGTGCTGGGAGTGACGGGCATATCGTGAGCGATGTTGGGGAGGCAAGGGGTGCACTGGTTCCCTTGGCTACCGTAACAACGTCCTGTGTGATTGCTGCCGGGTGCTGGAGAGTCAGGTCTGACCCACAGCGTCCCTACGTACAGCAGAAGGAAACGCCGCTCATGCCCACGCTGTCCTCACAATTGTGCTGAGATTTGGCCCCATGGTTGTCGCCACTGTGTCCGTCCATCTGGAGGAAGGTCTTCCTCTTTGTCACTGCCCCTGTGCTGTCTCAAGCAGGCTGTTCTTCTCCAGGCACTGCTCTCTCCTGATCACATGTGCAAAGTCCTCGGGAAGAAGTCTAGCCCACGCCATAGTGGCTTGTAAGAAGAGGCATTTGTCGTCTCACAGTTCTGGAGGCTGGACGTTCCACGGTGAGTTGGTTCCTTCTGCAGGCTGTGGCGAGGGCAGCCACTCTGAGCCTCCCTCCTAGCTATGTGCCTCCCAGCCATCTTGGTGCTCTTTGGCTTGTTGCTGGGTCCGCCCTTGCTGTCCCATGGCTGTCCTTCCTCTGTCTCTCTGCCCCAGTGTCTCTTCTCCTCTTTTAGAAAGGCACCAGTCATATAGGCTTAGGGCCCACCCAACTCTCTTAGGTCCTCGTGCTAACTGACAATGTCCTTGAAGTCCCTATTTCCAGATTAAGTCATGTCCACAGGCTCAGGAGTTAGGATTTCGACATATGTGGGGGGCGGGGCAGAGTTCAATCCTCAACAGGTCGCATGTAGGAGGGGACCAGAATACACGCATCATACCGCTGAAATCAAAACTCAAGAAACAAAATGGGAGAGCTGGGACCCACCCAACAAGATGGAAGCTTGGGGGATGATTTTTGCATCCTTAAGGGAAAGAATGCGCTGGTGTATCAGGGGACATTCAGTTTCAACTCTCTAGGCTTTGATCTTGGGTCCGCAGGGTACGCGGAATGTCCGTCCAGACCGAAGGCTACTCCTGAATTCAGAATGGGCGCAAACGTTGGCACTGAGATCTAGCCTCTCCTGCTGGTGTGCCTGCTGCCAGAAGACCAAGCTCAACTCTCCAGGGCAGTGGTTCTCAACCTTCCTAGTGCCACGTTCCTCTCATACAATCTCTCATGTGGTGAAACCACAAAGTTATTTTCGTTGCTACTTCATCACTGTCATTTTGCCACCGTTATAAACCGGGTGACCCCTGTGAAAGGGTCGTTCGACCCTCGAAGGTTGAGAGCCACTGTTCTAGGGGAAATCGACCCCACAGTCTGAGCCGAGAGATGCCTGTGAGGTGGCCCCTCGTGCAGAAAAAGCAGAGGCCCACAATGGATGTAACTAAATAACTCTCTTCCCCACCTGGCAATGGGTGCCTGAAACCTCTCCATTCTTCCAGCAAGGAAGAACACCTCACTGAACGCGGGACCCGGTGGCGACTGGGACCGGCCGTGTCCTCCTTCCTTGAGAGCCTGTGCTGCATGGAAGACATTGGAATTCCCTGACAGACCCTGGCTGAGCGGGGTGTTTATTCTCAGTCCATGAGACCTCAGAGTTGCAAACTCTAAAGACTCTATTTATATGGAGGCATAGAGGAGTCTGTCACGGTTTCACTGAGAGGTTGGCAGTTCCAACCCAGCCAGCAGCCCTGGGGGAGCAGTTTCCGGAAAATCCCAGCCGAGGAGCCCCACAGAGCAGTTTGCATCTGAAACACGTGGGGCTGCCATAAGTCCTGGGTTTAGGTTTGGGCTGACGAAGAAGCCGCTGTCATTGTTAGGGGCCATCCGGTTGGTGCAGACTCACAGTTACTCCTCCATAGAGCGCACTGTTGCCGTCGGGATGTCGATCCATCTCTTCAAAGGTCTTCCTCTCTTTCACTGCCCCCCCTCACCCCTTTACCAGGCATGAGGTCCCTCTCCAGGGTCCAGTCTCTTCTGATGGCATCCCCAAAGGACATGAGATGAGGCCTCACCATGCTCCCCTCCAAGAAGCGTTCTGGTTGTACTTCCTCCAAGGTGGACCGGTTCTTTCCATATCCCTAATAATTCAAATGTATCGATTTCCCTTTGCCTTCCTTATTCAATTGCCTATGGGGTGACGGAAAATACCATGACTTGGGTCAGGAGCACCTCGGCCTCAAAGGAAGTAACATCCTTGTTTCTCAACACTCGAAAGAGGGCTTGTGCAGCAGCTTGATCTGATGCAGCACTGTGGCGGTCATGTATTCGTGATGTCAGTTTCATGATTGGGATGTAAGGATGGAGTCTAGCCTGTTAATCTGGAGAGAGCCAATGAGTGGCCGATGAGGGCTCTGTATGGGCGTGGCTTTCTCCTGAGAGTTCTGGGAAGTCTCCTGGTATTTCCCAATTGGAGAAAAGAGACTTGACTCTTGGTGTCTGGGAGTCAGTCTCCAGGACAACGAACCATTGACAAGACAAGATGGCGGCATCTGAGGAACTGGAGGAGCCAGAGGAGGAGCCACATGGTCTTACCCTGATGGAGCCAGACCTCTGAAGCTGGAGAGGCCACGTGGAGACCCCTGCCAGCGCTGAGTTGCTTCTACCACCACTGGATGTTGTTGATGGGCTCTGAGCCCTGGAAGCGAAGAGTCATGAGGAGTCATGAACTTCCCTGCCAGTTCTGGGAAGTTTCCATTGCATGTGCTCTGTGAGTCAGAAGTAGATTTTATAGACTGGTATTGGACATATGTGCTAATGTTGGACTTATGACTTTGAACTGGACTGGGTTGGGATGCTTTCTCAATGTTCCATTCCTCTTGTCTATAAACCTTTCCCTTATACCCATGTGTGTGTTTATGAATTTGTTTCTCCAGTCAACCTGTACTAACACAAGCACGTTGTTTGAGTTCTTGACTGCTTCCAGGAACATGCATTGTGAATCCAAACAAGACAGAAGTCTGGCCAGCTTCAATCTTTAATTTGCACACTATGAGGGTACCTGGTGGTCCAGGGGTGAAGGCTCGGGTCCTTTTTACATTGAGCAGTGCTCCATGCGGAGGGCTGCAGTCCTCAATCTTCATCAGCAAGTGCTTCAAGCCCTCCTGGCTTCCTGCAGGCAAGGTTGTGTCTTCTGCATACGGTTAATAAGCCCGCCTCCAATCCTGAAGCCATATTCTTCTTCACATAAGCCAGCTTCTCTGATTATTTTCTCAGCACACAGATCAAAGAAGTGTGATGAGAAGATACGGCCCTGTGGCACACCTTTTCTGAGTTTAGACCACGCCGTCTTTTCTTGCTTTGGTCACACAACTGCCTCTTGATCCATGTACAAGTTCTGCGTGAGCACAAGGAAGCGTCCTCAAATTCCTATTCTTCTCAGGGATGTGCACAGTTTATTGTACGCACCGTCAAATGACTTGGCCCCGTCAATGAAACACAAGTAGACATCTAACTGGCAGCCTCTGCTTCCAGCCAAGGTCCATCTGACAACAGCCGTGACCTTCCTTGTTCCACATCCACTTCTGCATTCAACCCGAACCCCTGGCAGCTCCCTGCCTCTGTACTGCTGCAACTGCAGTTGGATGAGCTCAGCAAAACGTTCCTTGCATGTGATCATGATCATCTTGTCCTATAGGTTGAGCATTCTCTTTGGGTCGCCTTTGGGAGACGGGGGAGGGGACACGGATACAGATATGGATCTCTTCCCGTCAGATGGTCAAGTCGCTGTCTTCGGCATCGATGAGTGAGCGCTTCCAGTGTGTCACGAGGAGACAAGTGGCAGCGAAGGCTGTGGGGAGAGCTGGATCACGACCCAATGGCTTCAAAGACCCCTGCCTGTGTCCCATTGAGCCAGACACCTCATACCAGGCGGTCTTGGGGGCACGCTTCGCCAGGTCTCTATTGGGGTTTCAACTAGGTTGTAACTCAGAAATTTCCAAAGCCAGGTCTCTATTGGGGTTTCAACTAGGTTGTAACTCAGAAATTTCCAAAGCCAACAGAGCTTTCAGACGAGATCGGGCATGTCCAGGGTGGTATGGCCGTAGGTATCAACATAGCTTTCAGGTGAGTGTCATTTTCTCCCAGAAAAGGCGATATCGAATGCACATACTCTGGACAATGGAATGGCTGTGGCAACGTAGGAAAATTCAAATTATGCTCAGGGATAAGGCATCATCTCTCAAGTTTCCCTACAGACTGTTTGACTCGACTCAACTCACTGCCATCGAGTCAATTCCAATGTACAGAGTCCCTCTAAGACAGAGTAGAGTTTTGGGGGGGCGGGGGGGAGTGGGAGGGGGTGTTCCTAAGCTGTCCCCCTTTCTAGGAGCAGAAAACCTCATCCGTGTCCCTAAGAATGACTGGCAGTTTGGAATGACAGACCTTGGCGGCTCACTATGCTACCAGGGTTCCTTTCCATAGAATTGGGAAATTCAATTGACAGAGAACAGGGCATGCTGTTTGTGGCTTTAGAACGGACGCTGGAATTCCCGACATGATGCCACAGGTCCTTATGGTATGCATTTTTAGCTCATTGCTGGCACCACCTGCTTCACCACTCTTGTTTTTGCTCCCTCCTGCTTCCTGCTCTCTGGAGATGCCGTCCTGCTGTTTTAGGGCTCCTTAATAGCTGCTGTAAATAAGCCCTGTGGATATGTAAAACACAGAGTTGCTATAATAGCCACCCAAATATATATATATATATATATATATATATATATATATATATATATATATATATTAGTACGAGGAAGGAGAGTCATCTTGACGGGTGGGGTCGGGGAGGAGGAGGAGGAATGTGAGTTGGGCGGCAGGGGCAGTGGCAGGGAAGTTGAGCTCCGTGAACAGCCCAACGTGAGAGCCAGCACTAAGGGTCACTGCGCACATATAAGCTCTTCCTACATACATTCTTCTCAGACAGTCCTAGGCAGTAGCTACTGCTGGCCTCTCCCATTGAACAGGGAGGTAGGCACAGAGGAGTGAAGTGGTTAGTCACCAATGGCAGGAGGAACCGGGCACCGGGTGCCTGCTCTAAACCACTGTGCCCTCCGGCTGCGGTAGGAAGGTGGGGAAGTCCAGTTGAATAGGCTCCGGTGCTTAGGTGTTTCATTAGCAAGCTCGGGAAGATTTAGACTACTTCAGGAAAGTGACGGACGGCGGCAGTAGTGTAGGTTAGACATGAGTGGGGCCCTCAGATCTGGCCGGGTGTGGAATCATCTGAGCCTCAGTGTCCCCAGCTGAGACAGACTGCATTTCAGGGAGGTGGCAGGAGCAGCAGTGTGTAGTTTAGATAACAGTGGGGCCCTCAAGTCTGGCTGTGTGTGGATTCGTCTGAGCCTCGGTGTCCCAGATGCGCCTCAGACCAATGATAGCCAGCTCTCTCCGGGAGGACCCTGGCACCACTCGTTTGAAGGGGTCCCCAGATTGTCCCAATGTGTACCCAAGAGTAAGGGTCATTTTAATATCCATTTATTCCACTTCTTGCTAAATATCCCCCCAAACCACCAAACAAAACATGGTCTATCTCACACAGACAACAATATTACTTAGCCATAAAGATGTAAGTGAACTCCGAATACATGATATGACATAGATGAAACTTGAAAATAAGTCAGACACGAAACAGCAAAGCTTTTATGATCCCACTTATACAAACTCATCTAGACGGGCAAGTACACAGAGACCAAAGTTTATTAGTGGTTACCAAGGGCAGTGGAAGGCAGGAGGGAGGGTGAGGGAGTCGTTGCTAAGGGGCCACAGAGTTTCTGTTAATAGTGATGGAAAAGTCTGGAAATGGACCGTGTGGAATCATTGTACAGCATGATGCATGTAGTTACTGTCAATGATTTTCATGTATGAAGAACACTGAGGGAGATTTTTTTTTTTACATATAGACTCACCACACACACACACACACACACACACACACAATTTAACCAAGAGTGAGGACCATTAGGTTAGGGGGAGACTGACTGCCTGGGAGTCAAGCCACACAGTGTGGGCCGGGGTGTACAAAGAGAGGCTTCTTGAAATGAGATCATCCAGGCACAAGTGGCAGGAACGCTGTCCCAACTGCTGAGCTGAATCCAGGCCAAGACAACTGCTCCCAGGGGCTGGCTGACGGAACCGATGGCCCGAAGCCCAGAGGACATTAGAGGCGTCTCTAACCATGGGGGAGGCCAAGCCACTGCCCCCAGACCCCAACTCCAGGGCTTGAAAGGTCACTGCTCTATGAGATGAAACCGGGGACTCTGCAACTCCAGTGACTTCTTCCTTCAAGAAGAAGGTGATGTCTCGGGAAACTGGGAATCACCAGGAAAATCACCAGCTTTTCCAAGTGGGACTGGCGGGTGCTCTCTACCCACTTCTCTCTGGCCGCTTCTACACGCTTGGGCTGGGAGCACACGCCTGTTCTGAGAGCCCTGGGCTGGCCCTGAAATGACCCTTGGCTGAGCAGCTCCCGTGCGCAGACTCACACTGGGCAGCCAGAGTGGGTGGGTTCATGTCTCACCCAGCTGAACTCTCTTCATAAGGCTCTGAGAACAGCCTAGTGCCCACAGGCCTTGCCTAACTTGGCAGCATGAACCCCTTGGAACACAAAGACAACCCAAGCCATGACTCGTGTCCACTCCTCTTGAACAGCTACATTGATCTGCTCAGGTTTCCGCCTTCATGGGCCTACATTCTCACAGAAAGGAGCAGACACTGAAAAGCAGGTCAGTACACTGAAAGGGATCATTTAGAGTGGTGATAAGAATGCTGACCACACCAATACTCCTTGCGGCCCTAGTCACAATCGGCAAAAGGTAGCCAGACCCTCCGTGCCCATCAACACATGAGAGGATAAGCCAAGTATCCCTATGATGGAATATTGCTCCGCCATAAACTTGAGGAAGCCCGGATACCTGCCATGATGGGTGAATCTTAATAACACAAGGGAAAAGGAAATAAGGCAGATATAAAAGGATAAGGAGTGGATGATCCCTCTCCTGTGGAATATTTTGACTGGGCAGATACACCGAGACAATCGCTTAATGGTGGTCACCAGCGGTGGCAGGGGACACCGAATTTCTGCATCATGATGGCGGGATCATTCGGTAAAGGAGGATGATCGTGACTGCACAGCGTGATGAATGCTGTCGATGTCACTGTATTATTCATGCTAAACAACAGGTGCCTAGGCCAACATTTTGTTTCACAGGCTTATAGGTCTATGCATATATGTGAATTATGATATGCAACGCCTTCGGTGAATAAGTTCATTTCTTGTTGGCGGGGAGCAGCTTGACCGTGCATTTCATTTTCAATGGTGGCAACCTCCATGCGCTAGGTCTAGGCTCTGTCCAGCTAGAGGGGAGTGCTAACGGGGGTCCTCTTCCTCACAGCCCATTGTGGGCAAGGACTGGGCTTGTGGGACTCTTGGAGCGTGACGCAGTATGGGAGCAGTGGGCAAGGCAGACGCGGTGTGTGTCAGCGTGTTGCCCAGACCTGAGGTCCAATCGACGGTCCGGACTCTACAGGACGAGGCACAATCACTGTCCATTGGTGCTGTCGCTGTGCAGATTCACGAGGGTCGACCAGGGGCCCTGGTGGCATAGTGGGTTATGCGTGGGGCTGCTAACTGCTAGGTCAGCGGTTTGAGACCAGGAGCATACACCACAAGAGAAAGAGGAGGCTTTCAGCGTGACCATCTTAGAAACCGACAGGGACCGCTCTCCTCTGTCTTAGAGGGCAGCTGTAAGTTGGAACTACCTTGATGGCAGTGCGGTTTGGGTTCTGTCTTTTCAGAGTGAGGAATGGCCCTGTGTCCAAGGAGCTCACCATCTGATCATGGGGATAAGAGCATCCGTGTGTCTCTGAAGTTAGCCCTGGTGATGTGACGTAGAGGTTACGAGGCGGGCTGCGATCCACAAGGTCGGCAGTTCAAAACCACCAGCCGCTTCCCGAAGAAAGATGGAGCTTTCCACTCCAGGAACCCACAAGGGGCAGTTCTACCCTGTCCTACAGGGTCACCACGAGTCGGCCTCAGCTTGACGGCAGGGAGGGTGAGTGCCTCTGTGTGGCCTTCTGTGAGGTGGCTTTGATTGCTAACCCCAAGGGCAGCCGCTTGAACCCCAGAGTGGCTCCAAGGTGGCTGCATGCTCCTGCGAAAGCTCGTGCAGTCTTTGAGGCCACTGACTTGGCGGCGGCGGCAGCTTGTAGTTTCGAGTGTCTGTGGCTCGTCTCCCGACTCATCTGGATGGATGAAAACCAGCGAGGGGCCCAGACCAGAACCGAGTTGGAGGAGGTGGCAGAAGCTGCAGGTGGAGGTGGGGACAGGACAGGAAAGAGGTGGGGGAGGAGACGAAGGCATTTCTGGCCCGAGTGCCCCAGCTGCTTCAGCGCAAACTCCCGGTCCTCAGCACTGAGGGGGACTGCCCCATCGGCTTCTTAAGCGG
This sequence comes from Nesogale talazaci, assembly GCA_004026705.1. Classification (NCBI taxonomy): domain Eukaryota; kingdom Metazoa; phylum Chordata; class Mammalia; order Afrosoricida; family Tenrecidae; genus Nesogale; species Nesogale talazaci. The sequence continues at coordinate 24,541 of PVJH01025312.1, forward strand.
CAAATACTCACAGCAGCAGCAAACTTCACCTTTCTCTCCCAGAGCAGCTGAGCGCCTGCTTGAACCACCAGCCTATGGCTCTCAGCCCGACCCACCATGCCACCTTAAGTAAGGCACCCTGCTTTAACCCCGGAACCTTTCACACGTGACGCAAACGTGATCACCGCTCCACTATGGAAGCAGGTTCTGCTGAGACCAGGCGCCAGACTCTGGGGAAAATGGTGCGGAGATTGTGGGGATGTCACGGGGAAGTCTGGATTAGGCCAGACTGAACAGGTAGGGCGGGGCCGGATGATGGAGGGGGTACCGAGAGCCTGGACCACTCCCAGAGGGGCGTGCAGGCCCAGAGGTCCTGGGAGGCAGAGAAGGGACCCCATCCACGTTATGTCCGAGTGATTGCGAGACTGCGTGGCACGGCAGTCACGATGAGAAAGGGCTCTGTGTTCATGTTGTCTGGGCGCCTCACTGCTTCTCAGACACTGGGCCTGGGGGTGCCACGGGGAGGAGGGAGGCAGGCGTGTTTGGGAAGAGAACCTTTTTCATCAAGGAGCTTGGTTTGGAGGTCCAAGGCGGCGGTTCTAAGCAGACATTGGGCAAGAGATGGCTGGACTTTTGTGCAAGGGCATGACGTCCACTTGGGAGGCAGCAGGAAGCACAAAAAGGAACCTGGGATCGGATGCAAGAGACAGGCTCTGGGACCAGCCAGGCCCAGGCCGCCACGTCACCCTGCACCCGAGTCCCCTCCTGCGGCCTGGACACCGCTTCCTCCCTGTCCTGCAGTGCTCTGCATGCGGGGAGCCTGGAAAGTCTTTAGACATGGCAGCCGCCTGGTCGACGGACCTGCCAGTAGTTCGTGAGGACGCTTCCTGTGAGGCACCAGCACATAAGCTGTACTCAGAGACTGAGTCACCTTGGTTGAAATGAGGAAAGAGGGGAAGGGCAGGAGGGAGGGGGCGGGGCAGCCAAATGATGGGCAGAAGAGGGAGGTCAGGCAGGGCCTGGTGAGGCCAGATGACTTGGGGCTCGATTGCATCACAGCCGTGACCCTGAGAGGACGACTTTAAGCAGAGGTAGAGGAGGGTTAACTGCCCATGCACTCCTCTGCTAACTGGAAGTTGCAGGTGTGAGTGTACCATGAGGGGCCTTACAAGAAAGTCCAGCCACTGATACTCTCACAAAGTGGGGGAGTATGTCACTAACAACCACTGGTGGCCCTGGGACCCTACTATACTGAGGCTGTACTATAGCTCTTTGCCCGCAGGGTGGCGTCGAGGCTGGGAAGGGAGAGGGGTGGCAGTGAGACCGGCTGGAAGACCTCGGCCATCCTCAGGGGAGGACAGTCAGGGCTTTGCAGGTGCGGTTCCTTCAGCGTCGACTGCTCTTCCCCTCCGTCTTTGCACGCCACCTCCTTCACCCGATGGCATTTCTTCGGTCCCGGCCCTGCGTTGCACTCTGGTCTCCCCTGCATTCATCCCTGGCAGAAAGGACTTTGCCGGTCTGTTTCCTGATGGCTCCTCCAAGCTCCCTGAGAGCAGCTTTCTTGTGTGCTTCCATTTCATCCCGCAGTGCTCAGCCCAGTCACTGCGCACTTCCAGAGCCCTCGCAAGCAGAAGAGCGAGGAGAGACAGGCAGTGAGGATGAGACAGACAGTCAGATCTGCAGGATGGGGTGGTGTGGGGACCCAAGGCTCCCTTCCCAGAGGCCTCAGGGCTCCAAGGAAATGCCCAAGTGGAAAGGGACATCTCAGTTTGGCCGCCTAAGCCGCCTAGGCTGGGTGGATTGCAGGCTGGGGCTCAGCAGGCTCTGGCGTCTCCAGGTACAAAGAGGAGGGGACGGAGAGGGAATTCACCTCCCAGGGGCGGCTGCTCTGGAGACGGGGCCATGGGGCAGCCCCCCTTGTCTGAGCTGCAGGACTGCTCGACAAAACCATCTGTTGGCAGGTTGGGGGCCGAATGCCCCAGTCTTTGCCGGCCAGAGAACACAAAGGCCCAGAATGCAGTGCAGAGGGAGAAAGGAGCCCCAGGCTCCAGGCATCGGTGACAGGTCTATTGTGGCGCACCCCGTGGGCCCGCCAACACGGGCCACAGACGTGACCTTGAAAGGCCTTGACATTCCGTTTTCCCCGTGGGCCCCAGCCATGTGAAACTCAGGGGCAGCCCCTCCACACCCACCAGGAGGCAGCCGGTTGCAAAGTGGCCTCAAGTCCTGAGAGAGCCGAGGCCGATCCAGAGAGGGCAGAGAAGTGGGCCCCTCTGTGAAGGGACTCAAGGAGACCAGTTTGTCCACAATAAGAAGGGGCAACTTTCGAAATGAGACCTCTGGCAGCTTGAAGGTGCCTGTCCACGTTCTCTGCTCTGGAGTCCCTCATCCATAAACGCTCAGTTTCTGATCATTCTTCAAAGGCACTCGATTCACTTGCTGTCTGGCCTCACGGGATGGGTTCATTGAGGCACGCATGCCTCTTGTCTTGCTCTCCCGCCGCCCACCCCAACAAAGCGTGCATCGATGGGGGGCTCCCTCTGTGCCGGCATTGCTACGACCCTCCTTTGACCAAATGCAGCAGCAGAAGCTCCAAGGGGTGAACTGTCCTGCCCAGGCTCACACAGCTAGTCAGTGGCCCACTGGGGATCTGAACTCACGCTCTGAACACTGCCCTGCATTGCTCTTGATGGCCCCATGCAGCCACCCTGACCCCCAGGCCCTGAAGGACTGTCTCCCGCTGAACAGAGACCCACAGGAAACGTGTTCTTAAATGTCAATAGAAATGGAGGTGGGAAACATGATTCTGAACCTGCAGGTGAGCCCTGTGTTCTTCAGAGACAAATCCACCAAACAAACAAATCCACCGTTGAGTGGGTTTAGACTCATTGTGTCCCCCTATAGGGGTTCTGAGGCTGTACATCTTTACAGGAACAGACAGCCTCATCGTTCTCCCATAGAGCAGCTGGTGGGTTTGAACCGCCAGCCTTGGGGGTGTTGCAGTCTCACTCTAGAGCGCCCTGGCTATTACAGGGCCCCTGGTTATTACATACAGGCACCTGTGTTTTTGTGGTGGCGACCAGGAGTAAGGACTGAAGCACTACAGCAGCACACGTGCTTCTGGAGGAGGGAGCAAGGGCGTTTCGGGGACATGTGGTCCACCATCGAGAGAGAGAATCAAGGCTGAGGCGGGCCAGCTGCATCTTGGGCTCATACACAGTGAAAGGCAAAGGAATCCTGCCCGGGGCTGCAAGCTCTGAAGGGGAGAGGAGCCCTCCCCGTCTCTTCAACAGAGGACAGGCAGCTCTGGGCTGCACGAATGATCAACTCCGATTCACGGTGACCCCACGGGTGCGAGTAGAACAGGGCATGGATGCGGATCACCAGGTCTTTCCTCCCAGGCACTTCCAGGTGGATGTGAATCTCCCCAACCTTCCTGGTTGCAGCTGAGTGCCTCACATGGGGGGTGGGCTCTTTGGGGGTGGACAGGGCTGTCCTTCTCAAACAGTGCACTGAAAAGATGACCAGCGAAGGGGTGGAGAGCTGCCTTTGGGAGGGAAGGCACCTTCCTGGACCCTGGGCGTTCTCAGCGTGCCCAGTGCCTCCACACCCTTCCAGGCCAACCATCCTGTTGGCCTGCCTCCTCTTCTGGTGGCATCTGGAATGCGGCTAAGCGGATGGGTGTGCATGGCTGCAGGGTGACAGGTGGGGCAGGAAACACTTTTCCCCAAGGGAACTTAGCAGATTCAAGTGCCTTCAGCTCTCCATGCTCAGTGTCAGAGGCAACCACACCCGGAATGGATATGTCCCATGGGCGGAGTCAGAGGAAGGGACACTTCCCCTTTTGAGGCTTGGGCCATCCCTCTCCCACGAGGTGCCAAGCAGATGTGGTGGGTTCACAGCTGTCAGACTGGACCCGAGCCTTCTGTGGAATGATTACTTCTCTGCTTTCCGCCTGCGCTGACCTCCCCAAGCAGACCGCTGTCACCACGCTACAGGCATGAGTGTTTTCAGCCCATTGTCCTTGAGCTGACTGCCATTCAGAGTGACGTCCAGACACACGTTGGCTAGGTCCAGTTCCAGACCCCACTGCGATAAAGCCACCGTTGCCATAAAGGGACTCAAATGCACTATTTTCGTTTCTCGGTGGCTATAAAAATTACATTGACACCATACTGTACTCTCGCAAAGGGGCCCTGGTGGCGCAGTGGCGACGCACTGCGCTGCTGATCTGAACAGTTGGCAGGTAGAAATCAGGCACTGCTCTGCCCGAGAAAGGCATGGCGTTCTCCTGTACACAGTCACGGGGTCGGGAACCCACGGACAGTTCCACCCTGTCCTGGGGGGCCCTCTGAGTCGGCATCGACTCAGTGGCAGGGAGCTTGGCTCTGGTTGGCCGGCGTCCTGGCCCACTCAGTGGGTGGCTAACGTTGGGGTTGCATTGAAAGCCCCAGCTGCTCCAAGGCAGAAAAAAAGAAGCTTTCACCTCTCTTAAAGTGCCAGTCTCCCCCTGCGCTACAGGACTGCCATGAATCAGCATGGACATCCTGACAGGGAGGTTCCCCCTGCTCCTCCGAGCGGGGACGTGTCTTTACTGTGGTGTAGTAAGTGCACAAGCACACAAAAAAGCAGGCAGCGTTGCGAGAAGCGCCGCGATGACACTTGAAGTGGAAAAGCGGTGCCCGTGGACGTGCTGGGGACAGGGGTGGTCTCCACAAACCTTCCATGTACACATCAAATCAAAGAACCGTCCCAACCCCGCCCCCCCCCACCAAAGTCTGTGTGGCACAGGGAAGGGCAGTGCAGTCGGTCAGTGAGGTCTGCCTGGATTGGCATCTGACCGGCTGCCATGCTGCGGATTCTGACTCAGCCACCCCCTCCCGGGTCGCCAAGACCAAGTGCCTCTTGGAGAAGCTTGCCTTTCTCCCAAGGAGCAGCTCGGTGGGCGTGAACCGCTGACTTCGAGGTGAGCAGGACGTCTGAAAATACATATTTAAAACACCCAACACCTCACTGCCTTCAAGCCCATTCTGATCCGCAGCAACTTTACAGGACGGAGTAGAATGCCCCTTTGTTTCTACTATCAAGCTATCCATCTTTGGGAGCAGCTTTGGTTTCCAAGCTAGCCACCTTTCAGGGAGCAGACAGCCTCGTGTCTCCCAGGGAGCAGCTGGTGGGTCCAAACTCCTGACCTTGAAGTCAACAGTCTAACACATAACCCATGAGGCCCCCAGGCTCCCAAAGGCATTTAAAAAACCAACTCCAAACTCACTGCATGGAGTTGAACGACCCTTTTATAACAGTAGCAAAATGATGAAAATAGCAATGTAAATATAGTAGCAATGAAAATAATTTCACGGTTGGGGGTCCCCACCACATGAGGAACTGTTTGGAGTCGTGGCATGAAGAAGGTTGAGAATGGCCGCTCTAGAAGATGGAGCCGACTGCCCCCGTGGGGTTCTGAGGCCGAGAAATCTTTCTGGGAATAGAAAACCTCATCTTTCTCTTCTTAAAAAGCTTGTGGATCAAGTCATGGAACTTAAAAGTACCTGTCCCTTTCAAGGAGAGGCAGTGGAACGCTTCGATGTGGGAGGCTGGTTTTTCCTGAGCTTTCCCAAGAGGGGCCCCAGAGACCTGTGGCTCAAGAACCAGTAAGCACTACCCTTGTGTCCCGGATGGCGGTGTGTTTCCCTCTCCCACCAGATCCACAGGGCGAGTCCTGGTGGCACAGGGCGAATGCCCGCCCGCCTCTCCCCAGAGCGGGGCAACCTTTCCTTGCATCTTGGGGGCTGTTAGGACCCAATGTGTTTTCTCTTAAAAAAAAAATCACTTGGGTCTTTTTGGAGCTGGAACCAATAAGATTAATGTACGAGGTAGCTACAAAAAAGAAAAGATGAACTGCTTTCTTCCCCAAACAGGGTCGATTGCAATTTGTGATGCCTATTCCCCAGCTGCTCCACTGGGGCAGGAGAGGACTTGTGATGGGGGTAAACCCTCCTCAGACGAAAGGAGCTCGATGGCGGGAGCACCTCCTCTCCCGGGTCCTGTGGCTTTCAGGAAGCTCAGATCTAAAGGAAAGGGGAACCGGAGAGAGGCCTTGGCTTCCTCTCCGCACTGGAGTAATAACTATCGGCCAAGAACCAGGGCTGTGCCTTCCCTTCATGTTCAAGAATTTGTTCGAAGTCCCTCCTTCAAAAAGCATTATGAGCACCATCTCGTATGTCACTAAGTTAAACCATAGGAAATGCATGTTTCTAAAGCAGCAGCATCTTAGCAATTTTGTACGGTTCAACTTATTAGCAAATTGTCCTGAGCTAGTGTTACGCGGGCCCTAGTCATGGCACCAGGTGTTAAGCACTGGGTTGGCTCGCCAGGTGGGAGGCTCAAAGCCAGCAGCTGCTTTGCTGATGAAAGGTGAGGCTGTCCGCTTTAGCAAAGAGTCACAGCTGTGGGGATCTGATAGGCTGGATGAGAGTCACCGTGAATTCCACAGGATTGGGGTTGGCTTTACTGGAGCGCCGCTAGGTTTTTGTCCTCAATGGGACAAAGGTGTTGATGACCCAGTGCGGGCTTGCTAAGCTCACCAGCAGTCCCAAGTCCCCATCGCTTTGCCGGACAAAGAGGAGCATTGCCCACCCGTGGAGTTCAGTCTCAGAACCCCAGGGGCCAGCTCTCCGTCTTGTCAGATCGCCTTGAAGGCGGTGCTCAGTGGAGCTGCTGAGAGGCCTCCATGGTCGAGAACCAGGGGTTTAGAGAGGGGCCCCCCAGAGTCACAGTGAATGATTTGTGATCAGGGCAGAGAGCAGTGGGCCGGGAGCAGTCCCTGTCATCGTCACGGATGCAGGGGAACCCTGCGCAGGCCAGTCCACAGAGTGTGTACCAGAGCGTGCCGCAAGCACTACTCACCCACCTTCCAGCCAAGTTCAAGGTTTGAAACAGAAACACGGTCTTACACGAGGGAGCGGCCTGGCTGGGAGGTGGGGCTTGCATCTTTGACGTTTGTCCTGTGAGGGGCTTGTTAGGGAACCATGGGAGAGAGCTGCTTCC
>PVJH01025313.1:0-30992 GCA_004026705.1 Nesogale talazaci
GGGGGGGGGGGGGGGGGGGGTGTAAGACACAAAGACAGCACCTGCAAAGCCTCAAAGTCTCAGACACCCAAAGGACGGTTCTGATCGGACCTACAGGCTCACTGGGCGTCGGAACCAAACAGATGGCAATGTTTTCTGGTGTGGGTTGTTTTGGTTTTTTTTAACTGCCTCTTCAAGGTCAAAAGGTGAGCAAGAGGCTGAGGTGAGATGACTCAAAAGACCAGGTTATTTTCTTTGTCCAAGGCAGAATTTTAGGAGGCTTCCCACAGTTAAGCCTACTTTCCAAGAGTCTCTGAAGTGTATTCACTTAACCAGAGGTAGTCAGAAACATTTGTCTGCATCATCATCTTGCTTTCAAAGCAACAAAATGAACCAAAGTTTTTATTTTCTCTGATGAACTGAATATTCCAGCTGAAAAATGAGGGCTATTTTAAAGAATGCAGTTATGATCCAACTTGATTTTAAATTTCATTCCTCTTTTGCCAAGATATCTATTTAGAGAAAGGAGAACAAAGGACGAATTTCATTTTCCTGGACCAGAACAAGAGGAGCAACTCAAGCAAAAAATACTCAGGTTTGTATGTGATGCAGGGAAGACTAAGAGGCAAGCGACTTAAAAAACCCAAACCGTACCTGGACCAGCCTCCTCCCGCCAGCCCTTTAAGACATCGGCAGACAGAGGAAACCAGATCGAGCTTTGGGAAAGCGTTATCTTCTTGCTCCCAAAGCCACTGTGGACCGTGTGGCAGCTTCCTGGGGGACCTGTATTTGGAAATAACCGCTCACCCAGACACCTACAGAAGCCAAATGTTTTACCCTTGTGGTTTTCCTGCTCGAGGGCACTCCAAAGTTACCAGAAACGCCAGATACCAACCTCACTACCCGTTGTCCGTTCTGACTCGGGGCGCCGCAGAACGGGGCAGCACGGCCCCTGTGGACTTCTGGCTCTGACTCTCGGCCAGAGTGGAAAGTCGGGTCTTTCACCAGAGCAGTGGCTGGTGGTTTTCAAACTGCTCATCTTGTGGTTGGCGGCGCAACATGTAACCCACTTCAGCGGGAGGGCTTCCCTTAAAGTTAGCAGGTGTGTTTCATTAAAATAATGCAAGCATAACCCCAAACCCATGTGCGCACACAGTTGTGACAAGACCCTGGTCATAGAAACCTAGAGTCAATTGTCACTAATACTTTTGGGGGCGGGGGGAACGACTTTATTCAATGGCGAGCTGATGATAAAGCTGGTTATATCGGAGTCATTCCTTTCTTCACCCCACAGTCCACCTCTGAGCTGAGAGATACTGCTACTAAAGTATCAACGTTATCATCACCAAGTGGGTGTGTGCAGCACAATGTCTGGCACAATGCAGTAGATAATGGTTTATGAAGTAGCAAATTACCTAGGATAGAGAATTTTTGAGCGGGAGAAAACACACACACACACACACACACCACCAGGCAAATAAGTGCATTTTCCCAAAAGATGAAGAAATATAAAACAATCCCTGCAACCACTGGAACCATCAGTACAGCTGCAGTGGTGAGGGCGGCAGACGCAGGAGCTGCGTCCTTCTGTGGGCCAAAGGCTCACTGTGGGCTGCAGCCAACGCCCTGGTATCGAACAACAGCAAGCATTCAGCACGTCCGTCCGTCCGTCCGTGTCTCTCACGTCTGCCTTACTGTTCTTACCAGAGTCCATGAAGCCTGGCCTCCTGGCACTTTACATCAACTCAGGAGGGTGGCTGATTCTTACCCTGTTTTTCTTCTTTTCTTCTTCTTCCATCAACTGTGGCCTATAGACAGAGCTCTGGTGCCCGGCTGCAGGGCTGAGCTGGAGTTTTGCATCCCACCCGTGAGTGATACAGATACGCAGGAAGCCCCGGCACAGACCAGGCACTGACGGCGGTCAATACCTCTCGTGGCTGTCCAAAGGAGCACTGAATGACAGTCACCAAGTTTCAAGAGACTTAGGGAACCGCTTCCGGGCAGTAGGAGAAAGTGAAGTCTCCTGTAACAACAGAGACTATTAAGGTTTTCACCTTTTGCTAGACTTGCACCAATGGAACAAAGACTCAGGCTTAGTGAAAACAGGCTTCTAAATCAACTGAGTCAAAAGGATTTGACTGGAAGCCCTTTACATTTATATGTCTTGTGGTGTCTGGGTTTGTCTATCATCTCGCATAATTGCTACAGTGCTGGAAAGAAAGAATGAGTCACAATTCAAGAACAAAGGAGATAAAGAAAACTAAACAGAGAGGAGCTTTGGATCCAGATCTCACAATGAAATTTCTAAAGCACTGCCAGTGTCCATCTTCTCAGGGGTCACCTGGGTCAACTGACGACGATGACGACGGCCCCCAACAGCCTCCTTGGGTGGAACAGAAGCCAGGGCCTTCAAAGCTTTCACGCAACCACCTAAAATACCACCATTAGTCTCTTCCTGTTTGAAGCGAGAAGATTCCAGGCAATCACGAGTCCAAAGGCCTAAGGGACCGCATAAACCACAGTCGGCACTCAGATGGACTCACAACAGGAGGTCCTGGGCAGTGACAATGTCAAAATCCACAACACCCCCTAAGAGACGTGTGGAACCCCACAACTTCCAGAGTGGAGCTGAACCCAGTCGGGGAGTTCTCCTTTCAGTCAACCAACGGACCAACCTACAACATCAACCCCGCCACCCAGGAGGACGGTGCTCCCGGGGGGGAAAAACCAAGCAGAGGAGACCGAAAGGGCCACGTCTGCCCCAAAAGGTGGTTGCGAGGCAGGAGGGGGACCAGCAGAAGCTGGTGGACGTGGAAAGAACGGCGGGGCATTGAGGGAATGGCAGCTACGGTCACAAAACAAAACGTGCACAAAACGTTAAAAGCAAACTCCAAACTCACAGCGGCAGAGTCGATACTGAGTCACGGGGAGCCTGCAGGGCTGGGTAGAAGTGCCCTCCGAGCGTGGGAGACAGACGCCAACAGTTTATGGGAGCAGAAAGTCCCCCCCCCCCCAAGCGAGGGGGGCAGAGTTGCTGGAGGTATCAAAACTGCCAACCTTGGCTGAACTCTCTGGCCGCAGCGCTCCCATAAAATGCTCAACGGGAAACTTAATTTGCTCTGTAAACGTTCACCCCACCTCGGCAGTCACGGAACCACACTCCGACGCGCAGTCAGCCGTCTGACTTCTGCTCGGCAGCAATTGTTCATTTCGCTCGCGGGAGCCCCTTCGGCCCCTGCCACCCGGTTGCCTCACACCGGCACAGCCAGCCAGCGCAGCCGGCAGAAGCAGGAATCCCAGCAGATCTGAGTCACCCCCTCCTCCGCACAAGAGGTCATTCTCCGCCCGAGCGGAGCCCACTCCGTCAAAGTTCCCTCCTGCGTCTCCGCGGCTGCCTCCGCCCAGGCTCCCCAGAAGCTGCTTCCCCAGCCGCGGCGGCCCACCAACGTCTCTGCGCCGCCCCCCGCCCCCCAAATCTGCGCGGCGCCCACCGGCCGCACACGGACGCCCGAGCCGCCGGCATTGACGAGCCCTCCCTCCCCGCGAACGATGCCCGAGGCGAGCCTGGGCCCCCCGAGGACGCCGCTCTCCGCCCCACTCCCCTCCGCCGAGCCCAGACCCTCCCTGCCTTTCCAAACCCGCTACCTCCAAGAAGCCGAACTCCCGAAGCCGCTGCCCCGCACAGCCGGACCCCGTGCGCTGACCCCCGGCCACAGAGCGCGACGCGTTCCGGTGCATCTTAAGGGCCAGGCACAGAACGCCTCCCCCCACCCCACCCCACCCCACCCCCCAAAAATCCCAGCACCAGCCCCGCACCCCCACCCCGCGCCACGGGCAGCCTCCGCGAGGGCAGCCTCCAGCGCCCAGGAGGTCCACGGCCACTAGACGAAGTCTCCGCGCCCCGACAACTTCTTTGGCCGACGACAAGAATCTGAGGTCCAGAGGCCCCGGGTCGAGGCCAAGGCCCCCCCCCCGCCCCCCGCCCCGCCTCCGCGCTCTCGGGATCCCCACAGGGGACTCGGCGCCCCCAGGCCCCAGCTTCAGGACGCGTTCTCAGCCCCACGTTGCCGTGCGCCTGCGGCCTGGGCCGCGTCCCCGCTCGGCCCCCATTGTTGCGGGTCCCGGCGGCCGAGCCAGCAGAGAGCCGGGCCAGTGCCGGTTCTCACCTCCCGCGCCGCGGCTCCGGGCCGCGCCGGACCGGGTCAGGCCGCGCGACTCCGGGCTCGCCGAGGCCGACCTCGGCGGTGTCGGCGGAGGCGAGGGCGAGGGCGGGAGGAGCGGCTGCGGCGGGAAGCAGCCGGCCAGGCCCGGGTGCCGCGGGCTGGCTCCGGCCGCGCGTCGCTCTCCTCCGGCGGTGGCGCTCGCAGCCTCCGCTCGGGGTCCGACCCACAAAGCGTCCCCCGCCCGGGCCGCCGCCGGGGCGTCCGGGCGGGAACGCGCGCCGCCGGCAGGAAGGTTCCGCTGCGCGCCCGCGCCTCCCCCGCGCGACTGCTTCCTCCCGGCGTGGAGCCTCGGGTCTGCTCCGGGGGAGCCTCGGGTCTGCTCGAGGGGGGGTTTTTCGCCTCCCGACATGAATGCGGCATGAAAATCCCAGGCCAGAGAGTCCCCCCTCCTGGAAATCGTTCCAGGGCTGGGTCGGACAGAACAGGCTTGCCCCCCCGCGCGCTGGCAGCCCGGCCACCGACTGAGGCTGGGTTGCTCCTCACCTCCACCTGAGACTTTCGGGATGGTTCCGATTGGGTACAAGGACGCAACGCCCTGGCCCGGAGATCGTGGGGCGCGAGCACGGCCCGACGGCTGCTAAGGGCTGTGGCTCCCACGAAGGCGCGAGCCGAGGAGCCGCGGAGCGTCCCTGCTCGGTTCCACCTGGAGCAGAAGCGGGAGCCTTCTTCACCTCTGACATTCAGCCGAAGGTTCAAGGACACCTGCCCTCCTCCTCTCTCGCTCCAGCGGAGCGTGACTGCCGTGTGGACCCAAGTCACGCAGGGGAGTTCTTGCGCCTCCGCCCCCCCAGGGAGTAAAGTTGGGCAAGATGAACAGTCGTGTTCCAGGGTTTTCTCATACAATCAAGCGGGGGAGGAAATATTGTATGCGCGCCACCTCCCTTTTCTTCTGGGCCTTCACACCTCTAGAATCCAGACGTGGCTATTCTGGGAGCAGATTCGGTTATTAAAATACAAGTGTGCTCTCCAACTATGGGAATTTAAATCTCAGTGGGGATCTGAATCCGCAGAAAGTGCGCCAAACAGGATCGCAGCTCTCCCATGGTCTCAGATACTTCCATTCTCACTTACTCCCCTGGCTCCTGGAACTCAGGAAAGTTCACCTCACTATTCTGTCCCCTTATGAGAAGCAGCTCTTTAGAAAAACCCTGGAACCCATTACAGATGAGCCAAAGTTTGTCTCTGTGCCTACCCCACGCACAAAAGATTAGGCTTCCATTTTGGTTTTGTTCTGATCTAATAGATTTCTTGTGTTTTCTTGTGAATCCGGTAGAGGTAGCTTTTCATTTGGGGTCATCCTTCAGAGGTGGAGAGAGCAATCTGTTTAAAGGCATTTTAGTATCTGTGATAGATCCAGTAAAGTGACCAGACGTCCCGCTTTTGACGGGACAGTCCCAATTTTAAACAATTTGTCCCACATCCCGCGGCTGGTGTCCCACTTTACCAATGTTAAAATCTGGTCACTTTAATCTAAGGCACTGGTTCTCAAACTTCCTCATGCCTCAACCCTTTAATACAGTTCCTCATGTTGTGATGATCCCTCCACCCAACCGTAAAATTATTTTCACTCCTACTTCACAACTGTAATTTTGCTACTGTTGTGAGTCATCATGTAAATATCTGATACGCAGGATGTATTTTCATTGTTATAAATTGAACATAATTAAAGCATAGTGATCAATCACAAAAGCAACATGTAATTATATATTGTGAAATATTTATTTCTAGTGACAAATAAATGAAATCTTGTCTTGAAGCATCGTGTAGCGTGGGTCACAGTCCAAGACGGGTACTCGGATGGGGGCAGACCCACCTGGAGATAGGTAGATGAGCAACATCTCGGTTTCTAAGCCCATGGGAAATATGTTTTCCAATGGTCTCAGGCGACCCCTGTGAAAAGGTCGTTTGACCCCAAAGGGGTTGAGACCCACAGGTGAGAACCACTAGTCTAAGGGGCGAAGCTTAGAGGAGTGGGGTGGAAAGTATGCTCAAAGACTCTGGAGACTCTTGCAAGAGTAAAGAAAACTTCCTTCTGGACAATTAGGAGATCCAGGATGTCTCAAAAGGCCACTTGTTTCTCTCCTCATGCTGAGCTCAAGCCTCTGCCCCTGCCTCCTCTCTGGCTTACATTTCCGCCAATAGTTTGGACTGCCTGGGTGAAACTTGTCAGGTTGAAGCCGATTCAGAGGAAGAGTCCCAAAGATGCTCAAAGGGAGGATGTGTGAGGCCGAGAAGCAAACTCAGCCACGCTCATCTATTTTTAAGAAAGAACTTTGTATCAAAGAGCAACTGTATGTTGAGAAGACATCTCAAAAAAACCCAAAATAAGTTAATTTTTAAAAAGAAAACATCTCAGCCCAGTCCAGATCTACGCCATACGTCTACTAGTCCATAAATGCCTCTTCAGACTCACAAAGCCACTTGCAATGGTGCAGGAAGCGCGCAGGCCGGTGGGTGCAGAGTCTTGTGGATCCGGTGGTGGTGGTGGCATCTCAGGGTCTCACATGGCTCCGTCAGCTCTCTGAGGAGGCGCTTCAACAGGGAGGTGAAGCAGAGTGGGGGACTCTAGAAGAGTTCCAGCAAGAGAAAGTCACGTGGCTTTATCAACAGGAAGACGAAGCCAGAGAGAGGGAGGGAGGCCAGCCTTCAGAGAGCCGTTTATCACAGTCATCCTCAGATCAAGCTGCGGCAGGATGGAGAGGCTAAACTCCACCCCTTCCCTCTTAATGCCCTCAAGTTGGCATGAAATTATGTAACCACCACAGAGGGGAGAGAGACCAAGGATGCGGCCGGGAGACTTGAGAAGGAAACCTTGTCTAACCCCTGAAAGACGTGAAGCACCTGTACAGATTCAGCCGGCAAAGACATCCACATTTACCTTCCTCTCCTGTCTCTGCGGTGAGGCCCTGGCTGACGCCCTGAGTGAAATCCTTGCTACGCCTTCCTTACAGCTATGTCCCTCTCTGACATCACCCCTCGCTCCCCCTCCCTGAGCTCCCCTGACTGACCGGGGGAGAGTCGGTCACCACAGCCGACTGGGAGCCCAATTACACTGGCTAGTAAGATCGCAAAAATTGCACACACACAACTTTGCAAGTGGAAACATTTTTTTCAAAAGCGGATCCAAAGTCCCTTGCTGGGAAACGGACTCTGTTTGCACAGGAGGTGGTACCTTGTGCCGGTGCACGCACGCACTCGGCTGCGGATGGCTGCGCCTTCACGGGAGGTGAGATGATCGTGACCTTCCTGCTGGGAGAAAGCAAGGCTCATCAACGGTCAATCAATCGCAGCTAGGTCTAGGCCTCTCTGTCTCCATCCACTCACATCTAGAAAACCACCCTCATCCTCTCTCTAATCGACTGCAATGTCTAATGAAGGCCCGGCAGAATGACTGGACCATGAAGTGGCCCCATTAAACCACTGCGTGATGGTTTTAGCCCTTATCCCAGGCACTGTGTGGTGCTGAAGAACAGAAGTGAGACGTGCCAGGCAGGACTCTGAGCCCTTGACAAGCACCAACTCACTTGACCCACACATCGTGCCTCTGAGGTCATCACGGTCACCACAACTTTCCATTGCAAAGATGGAAACAGGTAGATTGGGAAGTAAGTGACTTGCTTGATGGGAAGGAAGTGATGGGGCTGCAGTTTAAGTAAAGGGTCATCTAGGTGTCAAGCCCACGTTTATACCCATGAACAAAAATGCATGAAGAACCATGCTGTTAAAAACTATTTGGGGGGTTCCAGCCTGTTCCTGAGGCTGTAGCTACCACTCATCCACCAGCTTGTTGTCCTCTGGTGGCTTGAGTATTGCTGTGATGGGGGAAGTCAAGTCACCAGTCGGTATTTCAAATGCCAGTAGGGTCACATGTGGTGGACAGGTTTTATTGAAGCTCCCAGACTAGGAAGAAGGACCTGACCATCCACTTATTTAAAAAGCTTGTCTTGACGCCTTCTGCATGGATTTTGTGACTCGGCACGAAGACAGAGAAAATCATGACCACCAGGCCTGTACACAAGAAGATAAATGACAAAAACAACGAAGTTGTCAGCAATTTCCTTTGACTCCGGTCCCCAGTGAACACCGTGAAAGTACCAGTCAAGAACTCAAACGGCGTATTACACAGGGGCAAATCGACTGCACAAGACCTCTGCAAAATCCCAGAAAGCCAAACTGTCACTTGAGGATGGAGAAGTGCCTGATCCCGACCATGGAAATGCCTCATATACCTGGGAGAGTCAGACCCACACACAGGCAGAAAGAAGCTTTAAAAAGAACCCATGACTTTGAAAGATGGTTTTGATGGAAGCTACGTAATATTTCACAACTTACAAGAAAGGCAAATAAGTCTGTCTCAGAAGTATAGTCAGAATGGCCCTTAGATGATATGGCAGTGACTATCTGGTGTCAGTTTGAGGATTGGGAGTGTAGGGGTGGAGTCTAGCCTGTCAATCTGGAGATAGCCCAGGAGACCTCCGTGTGGGCGTGGCTTTCTCCTGAGAATTCTGAGAAATCTGGCCATATTTCCTCCTTGAAAGTGAGAGATTTACGACTCAGTCCCTCGGAGACAATCTACTGACAAGACACAGGGTGACTCTCTGTGAGACATCCCAGAGGAGAAGCCACTTGGGCTTACCCTGATGGAAGCAGACCTCTGGAGCCAGAAAAGCCACGTAGACACGTAGACACGTAGACACCTGCCAGTGCTGAGATGCTTAAGAAGCCACCGAGAGGTCCCTACTAGTGCCAAGATGCTTCTACCATCACTGGGTACACAAGACTCAGCATCCACTGGCCTGTGATTATCCTGGTGTCATGGCATATGCTTCATGAGTCTGAAGAGGACTTACAGACTGATCTCAGAGATATGGCCTAATATCAGACGTATGACCTTGGACTGGACTGGGTTGGGATGCTGTCTTAATGTACAGTTGCTCTTGTACAGAAACCTCTCCCTTCTAGACACATGTGTGTTTATGAATCTGTTTCCCTCGTCTCCCCGGACCCGCACAGATGAGAAGAGGACAAGGCGTCCTCTCACGTATTCTGGGCCTGTTCTGGGGAGCCAGGCCCTGGAGAAGCCACTTCACGCTTGGTCTTGAAGGTGGCGGGTCAGCACACACACAAAAAAAGCCCCTCGGTGAGATGAATTGACATAGCAGCTGCAGCGTCAGACTGAGACACGCCAGTGACTGTGAGGGCGGCAAGGGCCGGGCAGTGTGTCCTTCCACTGTATGTGAGGTCAGAGCGGACCTAACAGCAACAAACATCTACGACGTGCAGCTTCATAGCATCAGCGGTAAACCGGGGTGGGGGGGGGGCGGAGATGCTGCTCCACATCTGTTGACCTCTCCCAAGGGCAAGTCTAGGCTGTGAAGCAAAAAGAACAAGAGCCCGCACCATGTGGATGTGCCTTGGTCGGACAATCAGGGGGCCCTCACCGTGTTTCAGACGATGGAGGGACTCGGCAGTGACTATGAGAGAGCCCCCCACCTGAACGATGGTGGCAAACAGTAAGACAATAATAAGAACTCAAGATTCTATTAAGTGTAAAAATCACATAAAACACACTTGTGCCAGAGAGGGGCTGTTGGGAGAGGGGAGGCATTGGTAGGGTAAAGGCCTCCCTTAGGAGGTGACCTGGGAGTTGAAACTTGAAGGCCAATGTGCAACAGAGGACCACGAGACCACTGGGGGAGGTGAGTTTAAGCCAAAGAGAACCGAGCTCGGGCACAGCACGGGGCATGGTGCGACTTCCCTCTAGACAGCTGCCCTGGTGAGTGAGGGAACCTGTAGCATTACCCTCGGACCCCACGGTCTTGAGGGGATCGCTGTTTGTCCAGACCCGGGAGAGACTGCACAAGATGCCCTCGGCCAACAGTTGCAGGGAAGCTGCACAGATAGCTGGGAGTTAAGCAGCCATGTTCATTGGGCATAATCAGGCAGCATCGAATGGCATTGAAGCCGCTTGCCAGCAAAGCCCTCCCATCAGCCTTCTCAGAGAACCCCTCCCGGCCCACCAATCAGAGAGGCCGTGCAGCACGTCACGCTGCCTTAAGGTCCTCTGTCTGCTGGATGCTTGCTGTCCCCTGACACACCCGTCTGTTTGCCATGGCTGCTTATGAGGCAAAGGCCTCATTCACCTCGCTCACCACTGACCTGACACCCGGGTCAATGCCTGGTTAAAAAAGACAATCAATGTGCCTCAGAAATAGGAGCCTAGGTGGGGCTCGTGCTTAACATGGGGCTGTGAAGGACTGGATGAATAGGGGTCAAGGGGGGTCCTGTGGAGTTTCTGCCATGCCTGGCAGGGCTCACATGGACTATGGCAGCCTAGACCTTAAGGGCCTAAAAAGAGAACCAGTTAAGTCCCAAACCAGCAGCAGGAAGAAAGGAAAAGTGAACCTTGAGGCAAGATAGCAGTAGAGAAAAATCAGTCAAGTCAAAGTCGGTTCTCTGAAAAGATCAATACAATGGACAGAACTCCAGCCAGACAGACAAGAGAAGACTTCCCTGACTGAAATCAGAAATGAAAGTGAAAACGTGAGCGTTGACCTTGTCTCAACTCGCTGCCCTGAGGTGGCCTCTGACGCACAGCAACTCCATGGGACAGTGGAACCGCGCCTGGGTCCTGGGGGTTTCCCAGACTGCAAACTGTTATGGGAGGAAGGAGTTTCCTCCTTCTCCCACACGACTGGCCTCTGAGAAATGAAAAAGATTCTAAGAGGATGCTGTGATAGACCAGCAAATTAGGTGCGGATGGATGAAGTTGATATATTTCTAGGAAACACAAAGTGCAAAAACTGACTATTGAAAATATATCCATCTAGCTAAGGACAGGGTCCAGGGTCAAGACATTCAACGGGTAAGAGAGAGTCTAACAAATGGTGCTGGAAGAATTGCCTATCCACTTACAGAAGAGTGAAACAGCATCCACATATCTCACCATAGGCAAAAACTACCTCAACATGCACCCAGAAACCCACGTGTAAAACCTAGAACCATGAATAACATCAAAGCAAAACTAAGGGCAGACTCGGGGGCCTAAGGCACAACACAGACATACTATCCACCCTAACTAAGCCTGCACAAACGGCAGGGAGACCTGGACAGCCCGTGTGGAGCTCCTTAACAATCAAGAGCATGAATCTGGAGTCAAACACCTCCCAACAAAAACAGGTCCAAGATCAGACCATTCCCAAGTGAATGCTACACAAAATTCAAAGAGACAGAATTAACACCAATCCTCTTTAAATGGTCCCAGAAAACACAAGAGGTGGAGCCATGAGACTTAGTGCTGTCATTTAACTCGAGGACGGGGGGGGGGGGGGGGGGGGGGGGAGGAAGTCAAAGTCAGACATACCTTCTTGCACCAACCTTTTTTTATTTATTTTTATTTCGGGGGGGCATCACTGCCCTCTGGTGGTGGGAGTAGGAGGCCCAGCCTTGCTGCTGGATTTGAACCTCCAACCCCGTGGTCCACAGTCCCGCGCACAACCACTACGCCACCGGGTCTCAGCCGGCACCAACCTTTTTTAAAAAAACAACAGGGACTGAGCCCTGGTGGCATAGTGGTTGTGTGTGGGACTGCAGCCCACTGAGTTGGCAGTTCAAATCCAACAGCAGCTCTCCAGGAGCAAGGTTGGGCCTCCTACTCCCACCAGAGGGCAGTGATGCCCCCCAGAAAACAAAACAAAAGAAACAGTTCTAGCACTGGCTATGCGCCCCAGTATTATCTGCTTCTCTGCTGAGCTTCAGAATTGATTGCACTGAATCACAACTCAGAGATTTGTAATGAAGACTGACACAGAATTCAGGGCTCATTCTCACAGCGTGGAGTTTATTAGAGAGCGAGCAGGTCACTACTTAGGATCGGGATCAACTAAAGTAACAGGAACAGTTCAGGAGATAGCTTGTCAATCAGACAGCTTCCAACCAATGACGCTCCCAGGCTCCTACCCAACCAGGGCCCAGGTATGCAGCTAGGCCGCTGGCAGGCTAGACAGACCGTGTGCTTGGGCTGGTCTCAACAGCGGTGCCTTTGCTCTGCTCCAGCGAGTGTGACGGCTCTTAGTTCTACTAACAAGTTCCTGGAAGTACCCGACTCTACCAGCCAGCGTCCTGGCTAAGGGCGTTCAGCTCTCTCAGGCCCGGGCCAGTAAGCCCACTGCAGCAATCTTTTATCCTGTGCTGACCTCTTTATGGGGCCAAACATCAGGCTTCCTGCAGAAATAAACTGAGGCCAGACCAGGGAGATGGAGACGCTTATTCTGTGCTCCCAGACAAGATTCAGGGGTCTGAGAGGGGGGGCCAGTGAAGTCGCACCTATCTGTGATGAAGAGCAAGTTTTTAAGCTGCTCAGGAGGGTAAACAAGAAGGGAGAGGCAGGGGCTGCAACTGCAGGGGTGTAAGCCGTCTCCTGTGAAATTCCGAGATGAGGTGGTGCCTCCATCATTCTGCTTGACTCCAAGAAGATGGCTCATTGTCCGGGAGCCCTGTGAAGCGAGCCATCTGATAAAGGCAGGTCAAGCTGCTCCTAAAGAGCCCAACCTGTGCCTCACCCACATCCCTGCCTTTTTGATGATAACGCTGGTATGTCTGGCTCCTTCCTGCTGGATGGGGGTGGTGAAGGGTTGCTGGGTCAGGTTTGGTGGGCAGGGGGCTATTAGAGTGTAAAAGAAGCTGGTTGACACTTAAGTTAGCCATATCCCTTTTCCTGTTCTGAAGATACTTGAAAAAAAACGTGGCTATTGGTAACAAGAAACATATAGCCACCAGTGGCCCAATTAAAGGAAGGATCTAGGCTAAAAAGTAGCTCCCAATATGGAGAGATCGGTGGATTTGCTGGATAATATCTATGTTAGTCCTGGTAGACTAGAGAAACAAATCCATCGACACACATATGTATATAAAGGAGCAATTGAACATTGAGGGGAAAAATCCCAAACCAGTCCATTCCAAGGTCATTAAGTCTGACATTAGCCCATACATCCGACGGCAATCCATAAAGTCCTCTCCAGACTCACGAAGCACATGCAATGACACCAGGGCAATCACAGGCCAGGGGGTGCAGAGTCTTGTGGATCCAGTGGCTGTAGAAGCGTCTCAGCACTAGCAGGGGTCTCCCGTGGGTTCCTGGGTCCAGGTTTCTGGCCGCATCAGGGTAGGTCCATGTGGCTTCTCCTCACGGATGTCTCACATGGAGCTAGCTTTGTCAGTCAAGTGCCCCAAGGGACTGGGTAGTGGCTCTCTCCCCTCCAAGGGGGAAATACAGCCGGATTTCCCAGAATCCTTAGGAGAAAGCCATGCCCACAGAGGTCTCATTGGCTATCTCCAGACTGACAGGCTAGACTCCACCCCTACATGCTTCGTCCTCAACTTGACACCAGATCAGGTGCCTGCCACAGTATCCAAGCTCTGTAAGCGTAAGTGGGCAGAGCTAGCATGATTTGAGTTACAATTCACTCTTCGGGTGTGGCCTTTGCCTATGAGGGAAGTTTGTTCCTGAGACGTGTATGAGACCTGGATGTTCGGTAAAGTTTAAAACCCCATGGGGGCAGGCTGCCTGGGGTTTGTAGACAGACTTCTAGCTATAGCGTCCAATTTGTTATTGCCTTGCGTGACTGTGGAACCGTCAATCTGATGACCTCTGCGGTGGATGATAGCCAGTTTAAGGGTTTCTAGAAGGCGGGAAATTAATTTGCTATTGACCATGGGGGACCCCCTAGTAGAAAGGAAACCCCTTTCTTTCCAAATTGCAGCATGGCAGTTGGCAATTTAACAGGCATTCTTGGAGTCCGTGTATATGTTGGCTGATTTCCCTTTGGCTAAATGGACTGCTTCGGGAAGACGCATTGCTTCCCATGTTTTATTAAGTGAAACAACCCCATATGCATCTTGTCTGTGCCTGTGGGGATCCATGTAAGAACTACCATTCACAAAAAGAGCGAAGTCAAGATTAGGGAACGGTTGATCCAGGAGGCCAGGTCGGGGCATGGCGAGCTCCTCCATGACCTGTCGGCCTGAATGGTTACAGGAGGCAGTAGAAATACTTGGGAGGAGAGTAGCTGGTTTAAGCGAGGGGGGCTGGCACAAGTCTAAATGAGGATTTTCAAGAAAAAGCAAATGAATTTCCTGCATCCTGCCCAGAGAACGTAAGAAGAGGAAACGATGTGACAATAAGTCCTGGAGCCTGTAGGGAGCGAAGGTCTGAAGGGGTTGCTCCAAGGTGATTTAAGGGTTTTTTGGTAAGGGTGACTGTGGCCACCAGGGCACAGAGACATGATTGCCAACCCCAAACCGCCATCTCCAACTGTCTGGATAAATACGCGATCAGACAGCGAGTGGGTCCCAGAGGCTGGGTGAGATCTCCAGTTGTTTTGCCCTGCTTCAAGTGAGTGAAAAAAAGAAAGGTTTATCAGGGTTTGGTAAACACAGTGGTGGGGATTGTAAGAGTGTTTCTTGGAGCTTTCTAAAGGGCAGCCGTGACCACCCTCAGAGAGTGCAAAGGTCCACTGGGAGTTGCCTTTGTGGCATCCTAGAATGGTTCAGCTACAGGGGAGAAATTGGGGATCCGATGTCTGGAAAAAACCTCCACAGATCCAAGAAAGGAGAGTGTTTGGGCAGCCATAGTTGGCGGTTGGAGGTCCCTTATGACCTGGGACCTACCCAAAGTTAAACCCCGACTGATGGAGGTGAGGGACAGTCCTAAATAGTTAACAGGGAGGTGAGATATTTGTGCTTTGGAGGGAGAGACCCTGTGTGGCGGTCATGTGCTTATGTTAATTTTATGATTGAACTGTGGGGGTGGAGCCTAACCTGTTAATCTGGAGATAGCCATTGAGTAGCCAATGAGGCCTCTATGTGGGCATGGCTTTCTCCTGAGACTTCTGGGAAATCTCGTGATATTTCCCTCGTGAAGATGAGAAGGTATCTTCCCCAGTGGTTGGGAGTTAGTCTTAGAGACGATGAATCACAGACAAGACAAGATGGCAGCATCCGAGAAGCTGGAGGAGCCGGTGGAGAGACCACACGGCTTTGCCCTGATGGAGCCAGACCTCTGAAGCTGGGGCGGCCAGATGGAGACCTCTGCCAGCGATGAGTTGCTTCTGCTGTTGATGGACCCTGAGCCCTGGAGGCGAGGTGCCCTGTCAGCACTGAGATTCTGCACCCACTGACCTGTGACTTTGTGAGTCGGAAGAAGACTTTATAGACTGATTTCGGGCATATGCGTTAATATCGGACTTATGACTTTGAACTGCACTGGGCTGGGATGGTTTCTCCATGTCCCATTCCTCTTGTATATAAACCCTTTCCTTATATTGATATGCGTGTCCTTGAATTTGTTCCTCTAGTCTACCCGGACTCACACACCCTGCAACCTTTAGAAACTAAGAAATTAAGGAATCGAGCCATGTTTGCCTTAGAACTGGCTAAGGAGGGGGCTGCCTAATAAGAGGTCGTCCGCAAGAGGGGAGAGGGCGGCAAATCCCACGTCTGCAAATCAGCAGCAAGGACTTGTCTCAAAATATGGGGCGAGTCTCAGAACCCCTGAGGCAAGACAGCCCAGGAGTATTGGGAGGTTGTCTGCGTGTCCAGGTCCTCCCATGTAAAGACCAACAAATGCTGACAAGGTGGGTCGGAGGGCGGGGGTGGTGGTGGTGGTGGTGAAAAGGGTGTCTTTAAAATTGAGGATAGAAGGGCTGAGCCCTGGTGTACTGGCCCTTTGTTGTGCTTCTTGGATGGTATACCTTTTGGTTTGTTTATTTTTTGGGGGGAGTGGGGACACATCACTGAAAACCTTGAATGCCATATTCACTCAATCTCAGACCAGGGTTGAGGGCCTTCCTCTGTCTTTTTTAGCTTCGTCTTAATACCATCAACTGACTGAGTGAAGAAGTGCGTGGCCAAGAGCGTGGCCCGGGCAGGAGAAGCTGGGTGCAAACTGTGTACTGAGTTAAAAACCTCCATTAGGTGGCTTAAAAAGGCTGCTGGATTCTCGTCTGGCTTCTGGGGGATCTCCCTATGTTTATAAAAATTGACCACCTTATGGGAAATGGCCTGGAGCCAGGACAGTGGAACATTTTAAGTCATCTGGCCCGCCCATTTATACTGCTTGGGTGTTGATCTGATGGGTCCAGCCAGGCTCCTGCCTGGGCACGGCCGCATTGCCGATAGGCATGCTTGGGTCAGTTAGGTGCACCTGGTCTGCATGCTGTTGGGCTGCGGAAAAGACACGTTCCTTTTCATCTGCAGTGAGGGTAGAAGAAAGAGTCACAAAAAAAAAAAAACATCGTGCCAGGACAAATCATAGGTTTGGGATAAATAGTGGTATTCCTTGATATAAGTGGTGGGATCATTAGAAAAGGAATCTACCATATATGCTCAAGAATACGCCGAGTTTTTCAGCACATTTCAATGCAATTGTTGTGGTAAAATTAGATTCCTCGGCGGATATTTGAGTCGACTTATACTCGAGTATATACGGTAAGCACTTTTCAATTCGAGATGTCAGTGAGAGAAAAGGGGACACGAATCCAGACCACAGGGCTGACACAGTTTAAATCCAGCAGCAGCTCTCCAGGAGCAAGGCTGGACCTCCTACTCCCACCAAGGCAGTGATGCCACACACACACACACACACACACACACACAAGAAATGGTGCCGAAGGAAGAAGCTCAAACTGTACCGACCACATTCGCCAAGAACAAGGCTCTAGGAATGGAGGGGACGCCTGCTGAAATGTTTCAGAGAGCTGAAGAAGCACTGGAAGCACTCACTCTTCTAGGTCAGGAAATTTGGCTAACCAACGGGAAAGGATTCGTATTTGTACCACCCAAAGAAAGGTGACCCGACAGAATGTTCAAACTGTAGAACATTATCCTCGGTATCTCACACATGTAAAAATTTGCTTACGATCACCCAGTACTTTGACAGGGAACTGCCAGGGTGACAGGGCAGATTCAGAAGAGGACGTGGGGCCGGGAGTGTCCTTGCTGGGGTCAGGTGGACGTTGGCTCAAAGCAGAGACTGTCCGAAAGCTGTTTACTTGTGTTTCGTTGGCTATGAAAGAAGAGTGTGGTGTCGGATCGGATGAAGGCTAACTAACAATGCGTCGTGTGCAGACGCCACAGCCTTGCTCCCTGAAAGTGAGGAGGATTTGAAGGACTTGGGGGTGAAGATCCAAGATCGCAGTCTTCCCTGAAGATTACGATTCGGTGTAAGAAAGACCCGAATCCTCCCAACCAGCTTAATAGGTAACATCATGATAGATGGAGGAAACGTTGAAGTAGTCAAAGATTTTTGTGTGTTTGTTTGTTTGTTTTTGGGGGGGGCATCACTGCCCTTCAATGGTGGGAGGAGGAGGCTCAGTCTTGCTGCTGGATTTGAACCTCCAATCTAGTGGGCTGCAGTCCCGCGCACAACCGCTACACCACCGGGGCTCAGCCGTCAAAGATCTTTTTTTTTTTCTTACTTATATTCTCAACCCAAACTCATGAAAGCCGCAGTCAAGAAACCAAAAGGTAAATCTGCCACAGGAGATTTTTTCAGAGTACTGAATAGTAAAGAGGTGACCTTGAGCACTCAGGTGCGCCTGACCCAAGCCATGGCATTCTCCAATTGCATCATTTGCCTGGGAAAGTGGAACGTTGAATGCGGAAGACTGGGATACAGAAAGGTTTCTCCCCAGGCTGCCCCAGCAGCTTGCTAGCTCACTCTGAGGTCAGCTGCTTAGAAGTTACATCCCTGAGGGTGTCAGCCCTCTAGAGGAATCAGACACTATGGTCTGTCCCACCTTAGGTGGGGCTCCTGCTGATAAGGAGAGTGATTGTTCCCCACACCCCCAAAGTCAAGCCAGCTCAAGGAGGATCAACGTTAGGCCGCCATCTTGAATCTAGGACCCGCCCATCTTATCACGTGTACCCTTAGTCCCTCCTCTTCTTATTGTGGGTACACCTCTCCCATTGCTTGTATTGCAAGTGGGACAGCCCCTTCCTGTTATGTATGTGGTTACCTGTAATCAGGGGTGGGGGCTTCCATGGCCCCTAAGTATACTGAAGCCTTAGTTAGAAATATATTCTCTCTCCTGACAGGTGGAGACGGAGCTACAGGAAGAAGACAGAATTAAGTTAGGGATGAAAAGCAAATATATAGGCTTTGTTGGAGGTAATGAAGGACTTTTGGGAAGAGAAGGGGCAGCAGGGAAAGAGACAGACAGACAGGAGCATCTTGAGCTCCTGGGCGGTCCAGAGGCCAAGATTTAGGCCAGGGAAGCCGCACCTGATATGGGGGCGGTGGGCTCTATATAGGGTTTGAGCTACAGGCATGTGGGCTGATGAAAGAAAAGGGGAGGTTTTTTGTACTGCATTTGCAAGTTTTGGGGTTGGGAGCTGACCTGTGAGTAAACTTGTTTCCCAGAATGTTAGAGGGGGAAGTATGTGCCTGGCCTGGGTTGACGCTGTGCCCTACCCCGGGGACATGCTTTGTGAGATGCCAGAGGCAGGGATTACAAAGTGCAGCAAGCTGTTCATCTCCTTCTTGTGAAGTTGGTGCAAAGGGGTGCAAGGGGCTGCCTGATTTGACCCTGGCCCCTACATCTCCTCCTCCCCTCTCTCTCTGCTGGGCCTGGCTGCTGAGATCATGCTGTCCAGAACGTGTGTCTGATGCCTTTCTTTCACGCTCTCTTTTCTCTCTCCTACTTTCTATGACTTCACTATGAGCTTTAAAGATTTTCTTTCTTGTGTGTGTGTGTGTGTGTGTGTGTGTGTGTGTGGCATCACTGCCCTGCTGGGAGTAGGAAGCCCAGCCTTGCTCCTTGCGGTACGGTTGGTAAGAACTTCCTTACGATACGAGGTAGGCCGTCTCAGTGGGGGGTAGAGCAGTGCCTGCCTTACAGGAGCCAGTAGGTGCTCTTGTCTGAGGAGGAAGGAAAATGGATCTGACTTGCAGGCTCCCTAGGCTCAAAAGGAACTAGCGTGTCTGGAAGGGGCTACAGCTTCCTCTGAGCAACGAAGTCTCATCCTGTCGCTCCCCCTTCCTCTGGGATGGCTGGAGGGAGCCCATTCCAAATGCGTGATGTGGCCTGGGACAAATCATTAACCTCCCTAAAACAGGTCCTTCGTCAGCAAAATGAAAATAACATGCGTTCTGTTGCCTGGTGAGGAAGAAAGAGAAGACGGCGACAGACACTCTTTGAATGTGCTGAATGTACGTGAGGTTTCTTTCAGAGAAGACCCAGCTGCCATGGTTACCGTTTGAAGCCAATGCTACCATCTCCCTCCAGAGAGGACTGCAGGTTCTCCCTCTCCTCTCTGTGCTGTGGGCTGGGATGGCCCAGCCTGGGCTGCACTTCTGCAACTCTCTTGGCTCTTTCATTCATGCCATTCTGATTGGAATCGTGCCTGGCTCTGCAGGGGGTGGTTGGGAGAGGAAAGGCGGGGAACAGCTCAATCCATCTCAGTGGCCCCAACGTCTGGCACAGGTCGGCCGCCATGAGCACGTCGTCGTCAGGAAAACCTTGGCCTTGCCTGTCAGCCACCTCCTTGCCACGAGGAGAGTCAGGTTCCTTGGACACTCGCTGGGGATTTGTTAGACAAAGATGAAAAACCACATAGCCCCTGGAGCTCCCCGGGGAGCCAGGCACACAAACATCATTATCACGCAGCCGCTAGTCCTGTGAGGAGAGGCGTTCAGGGGAGGAGGGATGTGTCTCAGACACCCTAGAGGTCTCGTCCCCACTTCTGCCTACGTTGTTGTTGCTGCTGCTGCAGTGGGATAGGTTTCGACCCATAGCGTCCTATGTGCGACAGGACAAAACAGGGCCCGGTCCTGTGCCAGGCGCAAAATCATGATGATTATGGGGTTAAGTGGTTATATTTGAGCCCCCTGTTACAGTCACTGTGTCAGTCCACCTCACTGGGAGTCCCCTTGCTGTCTGTGCGGCTGCTGTCAGACGCTGTCTCCTCAGTTCAGACTCACAATGACCTGATGGACAGCAGTCTTGGGTCACCCACTACATGTGCTAGTCCGGGTAGACCAGAGGAACAAATTCCGGGAGCCTCGTATGTGAATGAGAATGAGGCTTATATACAAGAGCAGTTGAATACTGAGAGTACATCCCAGCCCCATCCAGATGAAGCCCATAAGTCTGATAATTAGCTCGTATGTCTGATACTGAGTTATAAAGTTCTCTTCATGGAGCAAATGCAATGGTGCCGAATGCCGGAAGATCACACGCCTTGTAAATTCAGTGGCGTTGTGAGCATCTCGGCACTGGCAGGGACCTCCATATGGGCTTCCCCGGGTCCAGGGTTCTGGCTGCATCAAAGTAGGTCCAGGTGGCTTCTCCTCAGGGATGTCTCATAAGGAGTGAGCAGAGAGAGGGTCTCCAAGGAGGTAAATCAGGAGTTCCCAGAATTCTCAGGAGAAAGCCATGCCACATAGAGGTCTCAATGACTATACAATAATTGACAGGTTAGACTCCACCCCCACTCTTAATACTCAAATTGACACCAGATTATATAGCTACTACGCTGTGTCAATACGTCTTGTCCAGGGTCTTGCGCTCTTTGTCCCCGTCCACGTTAGCAACCGGGGTGTCCTTCTCTGGAGACCAGCCTCTCCTGATAGCAGGTCCACCATATGTGAGGTGAGGTCTCTCTGCCCTCACTTCCTTCCAAGGCAGACTCCTGTGTTCTGCTGGCAGTCTGTGAGACTGCCAATGCTTTCAATTCAAACACATCCACTCTTCCGCCGCCTTCCGGATTTGCTGTTCAGCCTGGGTTTGGTGCATCTCGGTCCTCGAAGGGACATTTCCTGCTCTTCAACATCTGAAAGAGATCTCCCACAGCAGCTTTGCTCCATCAGCTCAGGCCTCCCGCGTTTCCAGCTAGGTTCCAGCCCCCGGCCCTTGAGTTGAATTTGACTCCTGCTCACCCTATAAGACACAGAAGGACATCTCCCTAGGCTTCTAAGTCTGCAAAGCTTTCTGAGAGCAGCCTCTCTTCATCTTCCTCCCAAACAGGGGCTCCTGGGTTTAAAGTGTGCTTAACCCACTGTGCCACCAGTGCTCCTTCAAATAAGCCAGTTCCCCTTTAATACATAGGCCACACGTCTCCTCCTTTGTGGTGCCCCATGAACAGAAGTGCCTGCCTTCTTTCTGGGCACTCTGGGCACTTCATCCCACCCGGATTTGTTGGGCACATTCTGTTTGGAATCTGAAGACCATTACATGAGTTGGCCCCTAACCTAAGAACTTCTCTTCACCCAGAAGTGCAGATCAGGAGCAGCCAGCAGTCTCCACAGACCGGAAGCACTGCACAACGACTCTGGGAGCCGCAGGACAAATGCTTCAGGATCCTCTCACCCTCAAACGCCCTGCCCCTAAATTATTCACCCATTGAGGAGTGAATCCCAGTGATGGGGTCTGTGCTGTGACTCGGCCCCGAGCAGAGACAGATTGGCTCCAGGAGAATACCTGGTTGCGGGGGGGCCGATCTGATTCTCCCTCTCAGGAATTTGGAATCCAATGTTTCAAAGATGCCGAGCCTGGTAAGACAAACAGGCTGAGGCCCCCAACTGAGTTCCCAAGGAGGAAGAGGAGGGAGTAAGAAGTGGACTTCTTGGGAGAAAGGTAGGGGGGCATCGACCAACCCAGGGAGGAGGGAACAAGTGATCTAAAAATCAATGGAGAGACAGACATAGGATGCCTGGTGACGTTTCATCAAAAGCAAGGGAACCGAGAGGAGTTACTGAGACTCAAATGAAGGCCAAATATGATGGTGGGACAAGAGGAAAGTAAAAGAAAAGAGAGGAAAGCACTAGGAGGCGTAGGACACTTATAGAGGTCTAAATATAGGTGTACATACGTAAATATATTTCGATAATACAATAGGGAAATAGATCTATGTACTTACATTTTTTTTTGTTTTTCAGGTTTTTTTGGCATCACTGCCCTCAGGTGGTGGGAGTAGGAGGCCCAGCCTTTGCTCCGTGGAGCTGGACTTGAACCTCCATCCCAGGGGACCGCAGTCCCGCACACAACACTACGCCTACACTACAGGTTCAGCCTGTACTTACATTTTTTATGTTAAGTATTTTGAGGGGCATCACTGCCCTCTGGTGGGAGTGGGAGGCCCAGCCTTGCTCCTGGAGAGCTGCCGCTGGATTTGAACTGCCAAGCCAGTGGGCCACAGTCCTGCACTCAACCACTATGCCACCAGGGCTCAGCTATGCTAAGTATTAAGATAGCAGATGGACATTGGACCTCCACTCAAGTGCTCACTCAATGAAAGAACACTTTGTTCTAATAACCTGGCATTCTGTGACACTCACCTTCCTGAGGATTGATGTGTGCATATGCAAATGTGGTGAAAAAAGTGGATGGTACTCGGCTATCAAGAGATATAGTATCTGGGGCCTTAAAGGCTTGAAGACAAACAAGTGGCCAAACAAATGTAGCTGAGAAGCAACAAAGCCCACATGGAAGGACACCAGCCTGTGTCATCATGAGGTGTTGCAAAAAAAACCCATACCCTTGGGAGGGGGGCACACACACAGAGTGGAGGCCCAAAGCCCATCTGTAGACAATTTGATATTCTCTTATAGAAGGGTCACAAGGAAGAGATGAGTCAGTCAGGGTGCAGTATAGAACTGATGAAACACACAACTTTCCTCTAGTTCTTTTTTTTTTTTTTTTTTGGTTTTTTGGGCATCACTGCCCTCTGATGGTGGGAGTAGGAGGCCCAGCCTTTGCTCCTGTGGAGCTGCTGCTGGAATTGAACCTCCGTCCCAGTGGGCCACAGTCCCGCGCACAACCCCTACGCCACCAGGGCTCAGCCCTTTCCTCTAGTTCTTTAATGTTTCTTTCCCCCTCCCCTTATCATGACCTCAGTTCTACCTTACAAATCTGGCTAAACCAGAGTTTGTACACTGCTACAGATAGGAGCTGGAAACACAGGGAATCTAGGACAGATAAATCCCTCAGGACCAATAGTGAGAATAGATACCAGGAGAGTGAGAGGAAGGTGGAGGAGAAAGGGGACTGATCACCATGAGCTTCACATAACCCTTTCCTAGGGGAATAGACAACAAAAAATGTGTCAAGGGAGACAGTGGTTGGTGTAAGATATGGGGGGAGGGGAATGGATTTATAAATTATCAAGGGTTCATGAGGGAAAGAGGGTGGGGGAGGGAGAAATTGAGAAGCTGATAGCAAGGGTTCACGTAGAAAGAAAATGAAAATGATATGAAAAAGGTATGAAAATGATGCTGACAACATATGTACAAATGTGCTGGACACAATGGATGGATGATGATAAGAGCTTGTAGGAGCCCCCCAATAAAATGATGTTTTTAGAAAAATACGTAGACTTCTTGTCCTGCGAGTCCAAGGAATACCGGAGCGGGTTAAGTGTTGAACTACCAACCTCAAGGTGGAGGGTTCAACTCACCAGACGCTCTGTGGGAGCAAGGTGAATCTGACTGCTTTCAGAAAAACGTAGGCTTAAGAACCTTCGGGAGCAGTTCTCTTCTGACCTGAAGGCTCACCCTGAGTCAGAATCCACCAGAACCAGTGGCTTTGCTTAAAGGAGCTGGGCTGAGGCAGGGGAGGTGGTGGTGGTGGGTGTTTTTTGGATGAGCCCCAATAGCCCAGACCAAGACCAGCACCCACGCCGCCTAGAGTGTGATAGAAAGATCTCAGCCAGTCAGTCCAGGGGCTGAGGCCTGAACCAGGAGTGGGAGTCGGGTGAAGGATGGAGACAGGGACTCTGAGTAGAGGGAGCACAGGCCAAGGCCAAGCAGGAGCTAGGAAAGGCGTGACTCGTGACAGAGAGAGAGCTCACAGGGCTGAGACCCTGAACAACCGGTAAGCTGTGCCACAAGTCTGAGACAACTTGAAATTTAGGCGGGGCTGGAGGACTCCAGAAGTGGCGGCGAGAGGATCTCACCTGGGGTGGGATGCAGCAGTGGTCCAGCCGGGGATGGCTGGCCCAGTCCACAGGACGCAGGACATCGACCCCTGGAGTCAGAGCTGTTTAGAAGTGGCGCTGTCCGGTCTGCAAGTGGGGACGCAGAGGGAGGAGTGTCTAAGTTATCAATCACCTGGCGGTGCCTTTCGCCGTGAAGGGAGCAGAGGAGCAGGCTAGAGCGGGCGCGGTTGTTCAAGCCTGGTCATTCCAGGTGCAGACCCACGCTGGCAGCTCCAGCCTCACTGGGGAGCGTATCAGAAATGCAGATGCTCAGGCCCCAACTCAACCTCCCACCCGAAGACTCCAGAGGCTCTGGGCTGGCCATGTCGTCGCTGCCTCTGAAGGAGAACCTCCTCTCTGTTCCGCTCTGTGCCCAGAGAAAACAATGGCAGGGTCCCCCCATCCAGGGTGAGCACCCCTGGTGGCGTAGCGGTTACACATTCCTCTGTCAACTGCAAAGCCGCCAGTTCAAGTCCACCAGCGGCGCTTTGGGAGAAAGACAGGGACTCCCTTAAGGAGTTAGAGCCTGGGAAACTCACAGAGGCAGTCTCCTCTGACGTCAGGGTCGCTACAAGTAATGGCAGTGAGTTAATGTTTTGTCTTTGCCCGAATTGATTTGCGTTTTACCAGGAGGATAAATCCCACCTCAAAGGGGATTGGGGACCTGATGGGCCGCAGAGCCAGAAGGCTCTTTAAAGGAGGGAGCTAGAAGGCTCTTTAAAGTTTGTTGCTGTCATTCTTAGACACCACGAGGAATCCCTCAGCAGCAAAATTGGTGACTCGGAGTCCCTAAGGAGTTTGGGACCGCTGAGAACCAGGAGCACGCCCGCCTCTCCACCTTGGATGTGGGGCTTGCACACGTGGAAGCTGAGCCCGCCAGATTCTGCACAAGCCAGGTAGACGCGTCTGTGTCCTGTTTCCTATAAAAGAGCATTTGTTTGCAGTGTAAACATACCTGAGGTTTAAGAAACACAGGTTGGAGCCCTGCAGAGTCCAAGGTCAACTCTTAAGCAACCACCTTGGGGCTGAGGGACATTCATTGATGGAGACTCGTCCCCCCTGTGGGAGGAGCCTGTGATCAGGGGGCGGGGCCTGGACCCAGATCCACAGGTGAAGGAAGAAGGAAGGAATGCATGAACCCGGGGCAGAAGGGAAACGCCCCCATGTAAGGAGGGGCGGAGAGAAGTCGCAAGATGAGTCCTTCCCTTAGCCCCCACCTTTGATTCCTCTCTCATCCTTAGCATCTGACAGTCAGCACCTGCAGGAAGCCTTTCTAGAGGTCAAGAGCCTGCGAGCCCTCCAACCCCCCCTTCCCCCGACCCCGGCCAAGCAGTGAGACTTAGAACAAGGAGAGAAATCCGCATGAGAGTCTGGGAGACAGAGAGAAGAGAAATGAACACAGCTACACGGAGGAGCAGGGGGAGATCAGAGGAAGGAGAGAGGGTTCCTACGCGTCTCAGGGCACTGAAACCCCCTACTTCAGGTTCCCGGACCCCAGGTCCCTAGAGGGGACGTGTGGCTGTTTGCTCCGCCCTCCCTGCCTTGGGGCCAGCGTCCCCGCAAATACCGAGGCCTGCTGGCTTCCCAGCTCAGGGGTTGCTCCTGGGGAGAAGGCCAACTGGCCCTAGGGTGTGGGGCTAACGAATGCCCTGCTCCACCTTTTCTGCTGGTGGAAAGCGGGGCTTCTGGATGATGTCCTCCTGGCAGCTGAATAGCCCTACAAGACTTCTCTGAGCCTCAGCTCACTGTCTGTTTAAAGGGAGTGTGATTGTTACATGATTTTCCGCCAACTTGATTAAAAGGATGAAGGGGTGGAGCCTAGCCTGCCCATCAGGTCACAGCCTGACTGATCTCTCCTTGTGGACGTGGCCCTCTCATGAGGGTTCTGGAAACTTCTTCCTCCCAGGAAGTGCATGTGACCCCTCTCTCTCTCTCTGTTTGTCTCTGTCTCTCTCTGCCCCCTACACATTCCTGCTGACAAACGCCATGGAGCCATGCAGCTATCAGCCAGAACCCTGGAGCCATGGGGACCCACAGGACTCTCCACCCACCAACCTGTGATCTTCCTGCACGCAGCCTCATTGCATGTGCCGCGAGAATCTGAACGAGAGTTCATGGGCCAATGTTGGACATATGGGCTACTAGCTGACTTAGGGACTTGATCTGGACGGGGCTGGTATGTTTTCTTAATAGGCGATTACTCTTTGTTGTAAAACTCTGTGACACACAAAGGAGTGTCTCTGGATTTGTTTCTCTAGTCTACCTGGACTAGCACAGGAGGCACGATGTCAACCTGCGGGACTGATGGGAGAATTCCTTGAAGGTCTGAGCAGAGGTGCCAGCACAAAGCAGGTGGTCAATGTGTGTCAGAAATGTCTGGGCCAAGTGCAGACCTCTAGGCTTGAAAAAACTCTCTTAACTTCTTATTTGTTACTATTATATTTTTTTTCAAGAGGTGGCAAAGAGTAGAGCTATAAATCCGACTTCTTACTCTTTGTTTGACCCATATCTCACTCGGACTAAAACTCACTTAAAATATTAATCCCGATTCACCCTCACAGTCTGATGAGGCTGCCACAGCTGTTGCACGGGATACGGCTCAAAAGAGACCTTGCATTGAACTCCCACATTGAGCGTCATTTACCAGGGGGTGATCAGTGCTCTGATACACTCACAGCGAGGGTTCAACAGGCAGGTGTATAGCGAGAATTATTATTTATTATAACACCAATAGAGAGATCACGAGAGAGAGAGAGAAAAAAGAGCATTAGAAGTTATATATATATATATATATATATATATATATATATATCTCCTTTCATGGTACATGCTCACCTCTATCCTGCTAGATGGTCCATGTGGAGAGGGAGACAGGAGAGCGGCAGCCTGGAGGGACGCAGGTTTGAGAGAGGCAGGCTAAGAGAGAGCCTCTATCTTACGTCCCATCCCTAAATACCCTCTGGAGCCAAGCCAGGCCCCCAATTACAGGTAAGGGCATACATCACAGGAAGGGGTTGTGCCTTGTGCACACATTATAGGAAAAGGGAGCTCTCAGGGTCCCATGTAACAAGACCAGACCCCAGACTCCTGGATGTGGCTAAACAAGTTAGACTAGAGATCATTAACATCAGCGTGAGAATCTGCCCACAGGCCTCAAAGGAAGGGAACCATCATCCTAACAGCAGGGGAGTTAGCTCTGTAGTGAGACAACACAGCGCCTTAAGTAACTGGGAACTACAAGGTGCACAGCTAACTTCCATATCCAATGCTGGTAAAGTTTGCCTAATATTTGGAGTGTAACAATTGTGGAAAAGTTCTGTCTTCATCCGATAATTAGCCCACATGTTCAACATCAATCTACAAAGACCTCAATCTCACAAAACACACACAGTGGCATCCACTGCAAGAGGAAAACCGAGTCAGTGAGCGTGTCAGCATCTCAGCGCTGGCAGGGTCTCCACGCGGCTGCTCCAGCACCCAGGACTACATCAAGGTAGGTCCCTGTGGCTTCTCCTCAGAAATGTCTCGCGGGAAGTGAGCCTTGCCAGCTGAAGCAGGGAACTGGCTAAGGCAGCCGAACACCGGTCAGACCACCTGAGAGCAAGAGACCTGAGAAGTGGAAAAGCCATTTATCTCTCTGCCCTACAGCTAATCCCACAGGTGTTTATCAGCCCGCCAGGTGGGTACAATCAACCTTAACTATCTCAACAAGTAGACTCCACCCCTTCACTGGTAGGTCTCAAATTGATAACAGAGTCTGTAAAGACCACAGCCTGTCCCCACATCTCCCTCCAGTCAATACTGACACAGAGAAACTCATTCATTAAGAGGTGGCTTTGGGGTCACACACAAAAAGCCAATTCATATTGAGTATCCACCTGGGCCAGGCTAAACTCTTTATCTCTGTTAGTACCAATAGTCCTCATAAAACCCATGGTTTGGGCACAACTATCCTCATATGCTAGTTTCACTATTAGATACAATTTTATTTATTTTTGGTTTGTTTTTTTTAGGGGGGCATCACTGCCCTCTGGTGGTGGGAGTAGGAGGCCCAGCCTTGCTGCTGGATTTGAACCTCCAACCCAGTGGGCCGCAGTCCCGCGCACAACCACTACGCCACCGGGGCTCAGCCCTACAATTTTATTTTTATCAAAGTAATGCACTCCCAGTTGGTTAAAGAATACCAAGAAACACTTTTATAGGAAAATGACTAGGTTTCTTTCCCACCCTCCCTAACCTTCCTCACCCAGGCTCCAGAGGAAGGTGGCTACCTCCTTACTGTCAGTGTCAGAGTGGCCACACACTTGGTACCAAGATGCAAAACGGATGCTGTTTGTAGCAGGGACAGGAAAGGAACCTGGGGACCAGCTCAGCTGCAGAGCTGACAGGCACTGTAAGAAGGCATTCTAAAAGGTTGTTGTCATCCTTCATTCAGCGCTTGCTTCTTTCGAAGCCCCCCGTCGTGGTTGTTGGAGTTTTGCTGGCTGAGGTGAGTTGAAGCACAACAAAGCCATCGACCGTCACATGGATCTTCCCTGGATGGTGGAGATTCCAGCTCCATCCTTCAGGCTGTGTGGCCTCGTAAAAACTCACCCTGTGGGTTTGGAACACGTGCATGAGAAACACTGAGGGGTGGACGACTGATGCTTAGGGCTCTGTCAGCATTGATGAGCCACGGGTGACCCGAGTGCAGCAGTGACATCATCTCCTGTCAACTTGAAAAGGGGTGGAGTCTAGCCTGTCAATCAGGTTGCAGCTTGATGACCTCATTTGGAGGGCCCCAAGGAGATAAATAGTTGGCTAAAAGGGGACATGGGGGGCACAGACACTCAGCTTGTCTTCCTGCTGACAAGCTACCTGGAGACCCCTGTCTCCAGAGCCTGGGAGCTGGAAGAGCCACGTGGAGACCCACACCAGTGCTGAGATGCTTACACCACCATGGCATCCACAAGACATTCCACCCACTGGCCTGTGATCGTCCTGCATTTGGCATGTGTTGCATGAATAATTTATACACAGATATAGGGGCTAATATTGGACTTATGTTTTTGATCTGGATTGGGCTGGGATATTTTCTTCATGTATGATTTCTCTTTTATATAAAACTCTTTCTTGTACATATGAGTGTCTCTGAATCTGTTCCTCCAATCCAGCCGTTTTCAACCTTCCTAATGCCCCGACCCTTGAATGTAGTTCCCCCAGACATAAAATTATTTTCCATTGCTACTTTATAACTGTAATTTTGCTACTGTTATGAATTGGGTGACCTTTGTGGAAAGGTTGCTCGCTTCCCAAAGGGGTCACGACCCAGAGGTTGAGCACGGCTGCTCCAGTACAGCCAGACTAACAAACCACGCAAGATGAAACCCCTGGGACCTTCCATCTCCATCCTCTGTAAGTCATGAAGGCTGTCATGATCTGGACCTTCATGGCGCACTTGTGGGGAGCTTGGTTTTCTTCCCATGGAGCTGGGATCGATGCTGAAGGCTGCAGTCTTAGAGCTTCCTCGGCGGGAGCTTCCACCTCCCTCATGTCACACATTGGTGATCATCTAATCCAGCTTTGTTCTTCCTCATCTGTTCCGCCTTCCCAAATTGTCTGCTTGGTATATAAATAAAGTGAGTTGGCGTGGCGAAAGGACACAACCTCGACACACACACGTGCACACACGATTGTAAAACACTCGGTATTTTCTTGTTCTGTGTGAGCGACTGCCTCAGGTTCCACACGAGCTCCATGAAGTATTCTGGATTCTTTCTTCTCAGTGCCACCCGCACTATGCCATGTGACTTTGCACTTTTGCCTACCCCCAAGTCATCATTGCTTTCTTGTAAATGGGGAGAAACTCAACCCACAGAGGTTGAGTGAGATCTCACAGCTAGTAACTTTTAGAGCCGTAATTTGAACCTAGACCTGAGAGTCCAAATATGTGTGTGCTGCCCAGTTAGCCCCCGCCTGGGTGTCAGCTGCTGATATTGAACTTCCAGATCGTCTCTTCCCACAGATGTAGTCAGCTTGGTTCTTGTGCACATAGTGGTCTTTTATATAGTTGGAAAAAAGGGGTTTCCATGAAGATGTTGTCAGTCTTACAAAAATCCATCATGCCATCTCCAGCTTAGTCAGCCCCATGTCTATCACAAAGGCCATGTTTTCCATTTACTGCTCTTTTTCTTCTTTCTTGCCAACAGACACGTTCCAATCACCAATGGTTATTTGATCATGCCCTTTCGCACCACAGCCTAACCCTTCGTCTACTTACCTTCAGTGAACAAATCGGCAGGCCCGGCCTCGCTTCTCTCTGAGACCATCCTGAGCTGTTGTCCTGCCCGGGAATCTTATCTTTTTAAGCAAACTCACACTCACATTTTAAATGCCTGGCGGCCAATCGTAGGTGTGATTCCAGCCCAGGTAGGACAGGACAGTCTGTTTTTTCACAGGACGCCATTGTCATCTCTCATTACAGTCATCCGGTGGAGTACCAGTCCCCTGGGGAAGGCCTTCCCGCCCACATTTGGAGGGAGGTGGGATGGTGTAGCTCCCCTTCCCCCATGAGCTTTCAGGGACTCGGCTTCAGGTGAGAATCTTCCCCTTGGCCCATCTTTCTGACCTGGGGCCCATACATCACTTCACACTGTGTACCGCGGGCTCGACACTCATTCTTATCTCGGAGTGGCTGGGAAATGAGAGCAAACACATCGGAGGTGCCAGGCCTGCAGACTGGCCGAGAACAAGGCCTGGAACACCAACTCTGCCACTCGTTCCTTGACTGGTCTTTTACAGCAGGTGTCATCATCTGATCTACTTACTTCAGAGGCCCCC